>CAUYPK010105142.1:0-16226 GCA_963574355.1 Loris lydekkerianus
GCTAAGGAAAGAGAATAATTTGGGCCCATGACTTGGAGGTTGCTGTGAGCTTTTATGCCTTACCACTAAACCCCTGGGTGACTGACACTATGTATCAAAAATAAAAAAAAAAAAAAAAAAAAGAAATTAAGAAAAAATTTATGAATGAATTGTAAAAATAAACTATACACAACAATCACAAATTACTAGCACCTTTAGTGGCAATGGGCATCAGACTTCCAAACCTTGCCATAACATTCACATAACCACTGTATAGTTTTGTATTTCAGGTTTTTAAAACTGGTTATTTTTAAAATAAAATAAACAAATGCATCCAAACATCTACTTTAAAGATTTTCTACACCTTCAAGCAAGCGTTTTTTTTTTTGGACACTTGGTCACCCATGGTAGAGTGCTGTTGCGTCACAGCTCACAGCAACCTCAGCCTCTTGGGCTTAAGTGATTCTCTTGCCTCAGCTTCCCAAGTAGCTGGGACTACAGGCGCCTGCCACAATGCCCACCTATTTTTTGGTTGTACTTGTCATTGTTTTTAGAAGGCCGGGGCTGGGTTTGAACCCGCCAGCCCCGGTATATGTGGCCAGGGCCCTAGCCACTGAGTTATGTCTTTTATGGTGAGTTTGTTCCCTGAGAACCTTGAACATCAGAGAGGTTTTAAGTTTTACATGCAAGCATTTTATTCTGTAGTGTATTTTCTGAATACTAAGGATGGCTCTACTATCTCTACTTAAGACAGCCTTAGTTTTAATATACAGGTTGAGCATCCCAAAATCCAAAAATCTGTAATGCTCCAAAATCCAAAACTTTTTGAGAACTAAGACTCAAAGGAAATGCTCATTGGAGTATTTTGGGTTTTGGACTTTTGGATTTGGTATGCTCAACTGCTAAGCATAATTCAAACATTTCAAAAATCTGAAAAACCCAGAATCAGAAACACTTTTTGTTCCAAACATTTTAGATAAGGAATATTCAAACTGTATTAAATTTAGTCTACTTCAAAGGAATACATTTAATACAAGCAGGAAATAAAGTGGGTTTTGGGGGGTAATTTTATGATTTAAACCTAAGATAGTAACATCTTATGGAGAAATATATAACCAAGCCATTTTTATTAGTGGTTCTAAATGCTCAAAAAAACTCAAAAAGAGTCTGAAATTCTTAAAACAGCAACTCTGAAGTGAAGCAACTTTAAGAATTAGGCTTGGCTCTTGTAGCACAGTGGTTGTGGCACCAGCCACGTACGACGGTGGTGGGTTTAAGCCGGCCCGGGACAGCTTAAAAACAATGACAATTGCGACACAAAATAGCTGTTTGTGGGGCAGCACCTGTGCACAGTGGTTACAGTGCATGTCGGCACTGAGGGTGGCAGGTTCGAACCCGGCCCAGGTTAGCTAAACATCAATGACAACTGCAATAACAATAAAAAAAAAACAGATGGGGCTTGGTGCCTGTGGCTCAAGCGGCTAAGGTGCCAGCCACATACACCTGAGCTGGCGAGTTTGAATCCAGCCAGGGCCCGCCAAACAACGACAGCTGTAACCAAAAAATATCTGGGCGTTGTGGCGGGTGCCTGTAGTCCCAGCTACTTGGGAGGTGGAGGCAGGAGAATCACTTGAGCCCAGGAATTGGAGGTTGCTGTGAGCTGTGATGCCCAGGAGTTAGAGGTTGCTGTAAGCTGTGATGCCACAGTACTCTACCTAGGGCAATAGCTTGAGGCTGTCTCAAAAAAAAAAAAAAAAAAAAAATATATATATATATATATATATATATGGGCGTTTGTGGTGGGCACCTGTAGTCCCAGCTACTTGGGAGGCTGAGGCAAGAGAATTGCTGAAGCCCAGAGTTTGAGGTTGCTGGGAGCTGTGATACCATAGCACTCTACAGAGGATGACAAAGTGAGACTCTGTCTCAACAAAAAAAAAAAAAAAAAAAAAATTTTTTAATTAGAAGGCTCAACACCTGTAGCTCAGCAGTTAGGCGCCAGCCACATGCACTGGAGCTGGTGGGTTCAAATCCAGGCTGGGCCTGCAAAACAACAATAAGAACCACAACCAAAAAATAGCCAAGCATTGTGGCAGGCACCTGTAGTCCCAGCTACTTGGGAGGCTAAGACAAGAGACACTTAAGCCCAACAGTTGGAGGCTGCAAAAAAAAAAGGATTAGGAGAAACTCTTTATACAAAGAGCTCCTAGCACATAAGCTCTCTAACAGCATGGGCTGTCCTTGTCCCCTTCACAAAGGTCTTCCCAGCACAACCCACAGCAGGAGGTCACATCTATAGAATAAATCAATGAAAGTGCAGACGAGCAAATGGTACAAAAACTCTCAGAACAGTCCTGCTGGTCTACTAGGAGATCCAATGAGACGTGAACAGCTAACATTTATTCCTATCTATTAACAGGAGTGTTTAAAATACAATCATTTAGCCATAAACACACACACCCCCCTTTCATGTCTGAATATCAAAACACAAAACTCACATAATAAAAATTTATTTTTATGGTTCATTTGCTGATTCACTTCCATTTTCTAAAACAAAGGCTCTTTCGGAAGGCACTTAAATGTTTCTTTAATATTAGAGTTTACTGATGTAGAATTAGCAGCTTGCTTTTCTAGTTTATAAATCATTACATAACCTGCCAGATTAGCATATTTCTGTAGCGTCTCGTCACAGGACTCTGAGTTACCTTAAATCCCACACATTCAGGCGGCGATCAGTACCACTTGAAGCCAGAATAGTTTCATTATGTGGAGACCAGTGGACCTAGAAATAGGTTATTTTAAAAACATATTTAGCAAATCATCCACTGCTCGGTTTGTGGCTATAGTTCTAATCTGTGATATTTTCTCCATCTTGTGCTCTATAATCTTACCCTCAGTGTAAGGCCTCACCTCCTTGTCCCAGCCTTTCAAGTGCTCTAAAGCAGCTCAGTTTCAGCCTGTCCCCAGAAAGTTGCACTCTTCAGTACCAAGCAACTCAGCTAGGGTTTCTAATAAACTTATTCAGCACTAGAACCTTCCCAGAAACTTGTAAAATTTTCACTTCAGATCTCCATGTGAAACCATTTACAAGACATTTTTTCACTAGTGGACCTGCCAATCTGGTATACCTTAAGAATCCTTGGATTTCACTTTTTAAACTGATCCTGTTTTCTGAGGCTTCTCTACTTCTGAATAACTTCTCAAAAACTTCTAAGTTGTTTTCAATTAGTTTAATTATACAGTAGAAGAGAAGCTGTCATTTAAAAAAAAGGCCTATGCCTGTCATATAAACAAAAAATTAAAATCCAGTCCCCCAGCCCCGTTATTGAAATCTGACATAACAGACTCCAGAAAACAGTCACATACCTGGAAAATTTCGTCTTTATGAGATTCAAAGGTATGGAGTTTTAATTTTAAGTTACGCAGATCCCATAAAGCTACGGTCTGAAATGACAAAAATGAATTTATCTCTGTCCTTTACATTAAGCGTTTTGAAAATCTGATTAAAGCACAAGACAATGATAAGCACAAGACACATTTTGTGTAAATGATACACAAAAACTCTGAAACCTTATCCGCAGAGCCAGTTGCTAGAATGAACTCGCTGTAGGGATTGAACGAGAGGCAGTTGACCTCAGCAGTGTGCGCATCCACCAAGTGGCTTGGTTTGGAGGTGGTATTGGATCTGGTATCCCATCTAAAACACAAAGGTAGAAGGCATATAGCATCCAAGGAGGACACTCGAGCCTCCCAAGCTTCTCACACATTAATACTTGGCCCCATGTCAGCATCATTCCACTCAGTACCACTGATACATTCTAAACCTATAGACAATAAACTTGGGCTATTATTTCTGGTTTCCTCTCTTATTATATTCCTTATTTTAATTACCAACTATTTCAAGCACACAAAAAATAAGACTTTGTAGAGAATGTAACAATTTGCCATCTACACAAACCTTGATGAATTTCAGTATTTTGCCATTATTTGCCTCAGATATTAGTTTGTTTATGAGGTAAAGTATTATAGGTGGTTGAATGCAGCCCTGTGGCCACACCCTGATGAAATCATTTTCCTCCCAGACTTCCAAGTGAAGTCACTCGATCTCAGTTTTGATATTTACCACTACCAAGTATGTTTTCACATTTACATAGCTGTTTTTCCTTTTTAAATAATTATCTGTATTTATCCATACAGCATAGTAACTCTTATGTTTAAAGGCTATTACATATGTACAGTTTATTGTATTTTTTTAAGGCCGTAACATAAATCAGACCACAGTCTACCACAATCACTATTGCCCATCTAACATAATCCCATTGAATTTTCCACCTTACATCATAAGTTTCTGATCATCAGCAACAGATCCAAACAATGACTCGTGCAGCAGATGCCAGGCCACATCCTCCACAACAGCTGAGTGGCCAGTAAAGATCGCTTTGGCATCCACAATTTTGCCTTCCTTTGGTCCTGCATTTATATCCCACAGACAGACAGTCTGAGGGAGAAGGGGGGAAAACAAAAGCTGTAAGAAACTAAACTTAAATGCTAATATCTTATTTAAAATACTTTCATTAGAAACAAAACTATTTGACTATATAAAAGTTAGAAATAAACAAGGGGGGATATAAACAGTGTGTGGGTACAGCCTCCATGTGAGATGCAGAAGGAAAGGAAACTCCACTGTGATGAGGGGAGGGAAAGACAGACTGATAGTGGCAGGCAAGGACACTCTGGTTGGAGATTCTACCAACATACACATTCAGACATTCAAGTATCCACAACTCATCTAGATGGTGTAACAGGTATTCAATATATACTGAACAAAAACGCACATCCTAAAAATTCACAGAGTTGAGAAGACTAGGAATTAAAACTAAAATGTGCCTCTTAAAAGCAAAAGCCTTTCAGACAAGTCTCTCACTTCATGGCAGAAACCACCACAGACATCAGGTTTGACAGCTAAATGACCCAGGGCCAAAAACATCTACTAATTCTACTCAGAGAGGTCAAAGCTTGAGGCCAATAGACTACTCTTAAAAATATTAGCATAGCCCAAGGAGAGGTTATAGGGCCTTCCATGGACCTCAGACATCATAGAAGCCCACAAATCATGGGACTTCATGATCTGAGTTTTCTAACATCCCATCACAAAAGAGTTAAAAAATCAAAGCTTTTTTTTTTTTATGCAATTTTTGGCCAGGGCTGGGTTTGAACCAGCCACCTCTGGCACATGGGGCTGGCGCCCTACTCCTTTGAGCCATAGGTGCCGCCCAAAAGTCTTAAATTTTTAATGAAAAACTACTGCAAGCTATAGGGCAATGATTCTTATTCAATGATTTAAAATAAATACACCACCAAGGTATATTACCACTAATTATAATTCCAGTGTCACTGGTATGGGCTTCATCCTCTTTTAAAAAATCACTTTCGGGCAGCGCTTGTGGCTCAATGGAGTAGGGCACTGGCCCCATATGCGGGAAGGGGCGGGCCCAAACCCAGCCCCGGGCAAAAACTGCAAAAAAAAAAAAAAAAAAAAAAAAAAAAAAATCCACTTTCTTGGGCGGTGCCTGTGGCTCAGTGAGTAGGGTGCCAGCCCCATATACGGAGGGTGGTGGGTTCAAACCCCGGCTAAACTGCTACAAAATAACAGCCGGGCGTTGTGGCAAGCGCCTGTAATCCCAGCTACTTGGGAGGCTGAGGCAAGAGAATTGCCTAAACCCAGGAGTTGGAGGTTGCTGTGAGCTGTGACACCATGGCACTCTACCATGGGTGATAAAGTAAGACTTTGTTAAAAAACAAAAAAACCACTTTCTTATATAAAGGGGTTTCTCAGTACATTTCCTAGGAACAAAATCTTGTGGTTTTTTTTTTTAAACACAATGCATATGCCCTTAGTCTCTTGTTACTTACACACTATGTCCAATTGACACATACCAAAGAGAAAGGAATGTGCGGAGCTCTTGCCATCACCCCTGCTCCTCACCTCAGAAGCCCCTGGGAAGATTAGCATGACGCCCAGCACATGAGAATCCCTTGGTAAATGTCAGTTATTATCGTTAGCAATTTCCAGCCTGGTGTCTTCAAAAGGTACTAGCAATTAGGTTACTGAGTAGAGCCCACCTTCCATATCTGGGAAACCAATACACCTATAATGTGAGGGAAGAAGCTTCTTTTCATGAAACCAAGGCAGATGCTTGTTTCTCTGGCCTCATTAGCAGTTGGTATGCAAAAGTGTGACACAGGCGCCATCACCCCCCAAGACTGAATTATTAACAGCAATGGGAGAAAATCTGTTCTGACAGTGGGGATCATGGGAGGAGCAATATCCACTTTCCAAGGTAGAAACAGTGATGTCTTCACTGGCCTGACTTGGATCATGGATCTGGCTTCTCCCATTTCTAAGTTTCACTCTGTAGCCATCACAGCAATTCTACGAGACACCTTACCCAATGCTCCTCCACCAACAAAAAACCACCCAGAGTCGGTCTTGGCTACTTGAGGCAATTATCTACTTTCAATCTTTCAAGTAACTTAAAAGAAACTGTAATCAACAAAAATAAGGTCTGCCAAATGAATAGCTATCCTAAGGAAGCAGACACGGAACCTGCTCTCATGAAGTTGACATGAAATGCTAACTCTGGGCAGCACCCATGGGCTCAGTAGGTAGGGTGCAGGCCACATACACCGAGGCTGGCAGGTTCAAACCTGGCCTGGGCCAGCTAAAACAACAATGACAACTGCAACAAAAAAATAGCCGGGCATTGTGGTGAGCACTTGTAGTCCCAGCTACTTGGGAGGCTGAGGCAAGAGAATCACTTAAGCCCAAGAGTTTGAGGTTGCTATGAGCTGTGATGTAACAGCACTCTACCGAGAGGGACATACTGAAACTGTCTCAAAAACAAACAAAGAAATGCTAACTCTGGCCAAGTTATATGAACTTTCAAAACCCCAGAAGCCTACTCAGCCTCTGGTTGGAATTACATCAAATGCTTTTTGCTTCTAGTAAGGGTCTATGAGAGAAGATAACGGGGCTTTGAGTGCTAAGAATGCCATAAACACTGATCGACAATGAGTTAACATGATTGCTTTGCATTTGTGTGGTACTTTTAATTGTTAAAAAGTATTTTACATTAAGGATGCCAAGAGATTCAATAGGGAGACATTAGTCTGTCAACAAACGGTGCTGAGAAAACTAGATATTCACATACAAAAGAATGAACTTAAGACCCCCTACTTCACACCATAAACAAAAATTAACTCAAAATGTATCAAAGACCTAAACGTAAGAGTAGAAAGTATAAAAATCTTAGGCATAAGTCTTTGTGAGGCTGGATTATGCAATGATTTCTTAGATACAATACCAAGAGTATAAGTGACAAAACAAAAAAAGTGGACATCAAAATTAAAAATTTTTGTGCTTCAAAGAACAAAATCAAGAATATGAAGATGGGAGCAGTGGCTCATACCTGTAATTCCAGCACTTTGAGGGGCCAATGTGGGAGGAACTATTGAGGCCAGGAGTTGAAGACCAGCCTGGGCAATATAAAGGGACCCCCCATCTCTACAAAAACATTAAAAAATTAGCTGAGTATGGGCAGCGCCTGTGGCTCAAAGGAGTACGGTGCCAGCCCCACATACTGGAGGTGGCAGTTTCAAACCCAGCCCTGGCCAAAAAATGCAAAAATAAATAAATAAATTAGCTGAATGTGGCAGCACCTGCCTATAGTCCTAGCTACTCATGAGGCTGAAGGAAGATCTCTTGATAGTTTAGGAATTTGAGGCTGTAGTGAGCTATGATCACATCACTGCATTCCAACCTGGGTGACAGAATGAGACTCTCTTTAAAAAAAAAAAAAAAAAAAAGGAAGACAACCCATGGGATGGGAGAAAATTTTTAGAACTCATGATCCGATAAGAAACTTGTGTGTGCACATAAAAACTCTTATTTGTTATAAAAGATGTAAATACATATTTCTCCAAAGGAGATATACAAATGGCTGAGAAGCACAAGAAAAGATCCTCAACATCATTAGTCATCAGGGAAACGCAAATTAAAATCACAATGAGTTATCACTTTACACCCACTAGGATGACTGTAATAAAAAAGAAAGTGTTGGCGAAGACATGGAGAAAGTGGAACACTCTTGTACTGCTGGTAGGAATGTTAAAATGAACAGCCACTGTGGAAAACAGTTTGGCAGTTCTTCAAAAAGTCAGTTTACCGTATGACACAACACCTTGGTAATTAAGAGAAATAAAAACATATATCTACAAGTAACTCGTACACAGATGTTTATAACGCCATCAACAAGTGGAAACAACCCAAATGCTCATAAACTGATAAATGGTGGAGTGAACTGTGGTATATCCATACAGTAGAGCAGGGGTCCTCAAACTTTTTAAACAGGGGGCCAATTCACTGTCCCTCAGACTTTTGGAGGGCCGGACTATAGTTTAAAAAAAAAATGAACAAATTCCTATGCACACTGCACATATCTTATTTTGAAGTAAAAGACAAAACTGGAACAAATACAATTGACACCACTTCATGTGGCCCGCGGGCCGCAGTTTGAGGACGCCTGTAATAGAGTATCATTCAACCATAAAAAAGAATGAAGTAGAGGTAATGTTCCTTGAAAACATTAAAGTGAAAGAAGCCAGACAGAAAAGGCCACATATTATATGATTTCATTTATCTAAAATTAGATGGCTCGGTGCCCACAGCACAGTGGTTACAATACCAGCCACATACACCAAGGGTGTCGGGTTCGAACCTGGCCCGAGCCAGCTATACAACAATGACAACTATAGCCAGGTATTGTGGCGGGTGCCTGTAGTCCCAGCTACTTGGGAGGCTGAGGCAAGAGAATCACTTAAGCCCAAGAGTTTGAGGTTGCTATGAGCTGGGACACCATGGCACTGTAACAAAGGTGACATAGTGAGACTCTGTCTTAAAAAAAAAAAAAAAAAGAAAGAAAAGGAAAATTGGAGGAAGAGACAATGCTATAGAGACAGAAAACAAATTAGTGGAAGCTGTGGGAAGGGGCGAGCAGGGAGTGACTGCTTAATGGGTATAGAATTTTGAGGGGATATTTGATGAAAATATTCTGTAATTGGTAGCACTGGGTACACTGCTTTGTGAATATACTAAAACCCACTATATTGTGTATCTACAAAATAAACTAAGAAAATGCTATTAATCAGGCACACAAACATTCTATATAGTTTCCATTATAAGAGCCTAAAGGTCTTTTTTTAAAACAATGGGAAGTCTTTTGCCCACCCTCCCTCAACTCTAAGGCTTTTTTATGTTTTTGAGACAGAGTCTCACTATGTCACCCTCATGGAGTGCTGTAGCATCACAGCTCACAGCAACCTCAAACTCTTGGGCTTAACCTCAAACTCTTGGGCTTAAGCCATTCTCTTGCCTTAGCCTCCCAGGTAGCTGGGACTATAGGCGCCTGCCACAATGCCTGGCTATTTTTTTGTTGTAGTTGTCATTGTTGTTTGGCAGGCCTGGGCCAGGTTCAAACCCACCAGCCTGGGTGTATTTGGCTGCCATCCTGGCCACTGAGCTACAGGCGCTGAGCCTCTAAGGCTGTTTTAAAAGAGCTTTGTGGAATATTAAGACTCTTAAGAGGGCAGACTGAAAACCATCCCTCTAAATTCTGAGAAAATGTTATCACAATCAGCAGTATTTTCTTGCAAAATCTTTCACCTATACAGCTTTCCTTCATTCCAGAGCTGACACTTTAACTCTCAGTATAAAAACAGATTAGGAATATGTTTTCTCACATGGTCGTCGGATGCACTTAGGAGATGTCCACTCAAATTAGAATTCCAGGAAAGACCATAGCCTTCCTTCTGGTGACCTCTTAACCTAAGATCAGGATTACATTCTCCACTTGGGTCTAGGAAAAAAAGAAATACATTAGCTACTAAGTTATATTTGCTGAGAGCAAATTTTCAGTCCTTCACTGGATGAACCATAACAGCAACTCAACTGCACGTGAACAAGGACTTGGTCTGACCCATAACGAAAAGCAGTTCTCTCTGCTTCATTTTTAATACTCAATGCAAACTGAGCCTCATGACTATTAAATTACTGGTTTCTTTGGAAAACCTAGTATTATCTCCAACACAAAATACTGAAAACTACAGCTATCTCACAAATTTGTGTAGCAGTAACCCCACGCTACCCTAGTTCATTTTTAGAAATATTTCTAACACAGCAGGTCTGGTTGCTCAGTCCTTGCATCCCACTAGGGTAGCCTGCAACCATGAATGACCCTTGGCCCACCCTTGGGAATGTGACCCTCAGGAAATTCTTTATGTCACTGACTGATGTTATACATGCCCAGAGCAGTGGGGCATCCTGTAGGCACTTGTCTAGACTTGTGAAGACAATGTTTAGCAAGATCTGGCTTCTCTGCTGGGATCCTGAATTTCTATAACCATCGCTGGTGACAGGATAAAGGATATGCCTGTGTGACCAAACCTTCATAAAAACCTCAGACCCCACAACTCAAAGAGACTACCTTGGGCAGAGACATTTAGCACATGCTTCTGTGATTTGCTGCCAAAAACAGTTATGTCCTTGTGGAGCCCTGGTGGAAAAGGGCTCAGAAGCCCATGACTTACCCTCTCTGGACAGACACAGGATCTGTGTATCTTTTTTCCTTCCTGCTTTTGCTCCGTATCCTTTGCTGTAATAAAGCTTAGCCATTGGTATAAACTGCTATTAGACTCCTATGGCAAATTACTAAACTTGAGAATGGTATAGGACCCTGAAAGCAATTTTTAAACCTTTAAAGATTAGAGAGTATACTACTACTTTGAGTGACCTAAAAATATCACCATTTTGAATCAAGAAAAACATTCAAGTAATGGTTTGACTTTGTCATTACATACCTGGTTTAGCAGGATGTTTTGTATAGTCAAAAACCAACACATCAGAAGATGGTGTTTTTGTAGCAATGATGTGAGGATTCTGCGGCATGTAACGAGCACGGTTCACTTCTCCTTCATGATTAATTTTAATTTCGCATTCAATTTTTCCTGTTACAGAACCAAAGCCACCAAATTCTAATGTTGAGGAGAAAGAAATAAACACACACACATCCAAGATTAAAATTCACAAGTTGCTTGGTTTAATCAACCCAAAGGATTATAACCTGACAAAATACAATAATCAATGGCCTAGAGAGAAAATCCAAAAATGTAGGTCCACCTATCACTCAGAATGTATTCTCAAAGCCCATTTACACCGGAAAATATTGGTAGCTGGCTTAATAATTCAGTTCCACTTTAGATTTAAAACAATTAAAACTAATCTTCCAATTATAAAGATGAAATAGTTCTCTAAAATTTCAAATAACTACATATTAAACAGATCAACAGCTTTTTAGTTCAAATACAACTCATTTTGAAGTACTACACTGAATTAGCATCTTATTTTAGATTCATCATTAACAGGAAAGGTTTTACTCTCAGGACTATGAATACTTTTTGACTCTAAAGTCCGGAACATCCTCAAATCAGAAACCTATGCTGATTAACCCCCCTCTGTCCCTAAGATGCATACATGGGGGTCCTGCTAGCATACTTGGTTAACTGCCAGCATGGTGCCAAGGTTATCCTATCTGGTATGTGAATAAGACTATGTAGTGTTAAATAGTCATGATAAAGGCCTTGTAAAGTAAAAAAGCTGCATACAAAGTATGATAACTTCTGAGAGTAACAAGATGTTAGCAGAAAGAGTAACTAGTAAAGAACATCTAAGCAGACAGAGCCAATAAGAACACTTCTTTTTTTGTGCTCATAGATAAAAATTGGAATTAGCTGCTGACACTTTAAAAAGTTAGGGGAGTTCACAATGCAATTATGTTATTTCTTCCTGACCTATACTGTCTCTTCTTTGCACGCTATTTTGTTCACTGTGTCTCAGGTCAGGTACCACTAACTCAAATGCCTTATGGACCTGAGCAGGTAAAAAGTAAAATGGACTGGGGCCTGGAGAAAACACACCAAAAGGAGTAAACCACTTCTCATTTCCAGTCAGTTCTTGCTATATGGAAATGCTTAAGCAACACTGGCTCCCATGTCTGAGTATTGGCAGCATCTAGTCATTCATCTCTGTAGCAAACATAGCTTACTATTTCGGTATAGCTGAAAACCATACCCCATCCACACAACTAGCCGAAAGCTTCCCCACCCACCACTCACACTACATACAAAATCACCCATTGCCCTCTTAGCATTTTCCATCCTGTCAACATCCTAAGGTCACCCCCACTTCCCATCTTTTCCTGAGACTCTCTTCCATATTTGCCCTCCTTTTGACTTTCAACATCTCACCCTTGTGATCTCCAGTGTTTCTAACCCTTCTGCTATAAAGATACTCAAAGTTTTCCACTTCCTTTAAACAACCTAAACAGCTTACTTAAAAAAAAAAAAAAAAAAAAAAAAAAAAAAAAAAATCAGGCTTTCCAGACTTTTGTTTTCTCCAACTCAAAAGATGGAAAAGTCACTGTCTTAATGATGATAGTACCTATTAAAAAAATACCATAACTGAAAAATTTAAAAAGTGTTAACTGTGGATTACTTCAGTCACCTGTTGGAATGTAACACACTGGATATGTAACTGTAATAATTTAATATACTATTTAACTGTTAGAAAGCTCAATAAACATGTATCTCAGGATTAAAAGCCATTAAAAATTTTGATTGGCTGGGTGCCTGTAGCTCAGCAGCTAGGGCACCAGCCACATACACCAGGGCTGGCATGTTCCAACTTGGCCCGGGGCCTGTCAAACAACAACAATTACAACCAAAAAAATAGCCAGGCGTTGCGGTAGGCGCCTGTAGTCCCAGCTACTCAGGAGGCTGAGGCCAAGAGTTAAGAGGTTGCTGTGAGCTGTGATGCCATAGCACTCTACTAAGAGTGACATAATGAGACTCTGTCTCACACACAAAAAAAATAAAATAAAATAAAAAAAAATTTTTCTGCTTATAGCTGGGCACAGTGGCTCATGCCTGTAAATCCCAGCTCTTGGGAGGCAGAGGCAGGTGGATTACCTGAGCCACAGTGAGACCCCAGCTCTAAAAATAGCCAGGCATTGTGGTGGTCTCCCAGTTACTTGGGAGGCTGACGCAAGAGAATCACATAAGCCCAGGAGTTTAAGGTTGCTGTGAGCTATGACGCCATAGCACTCTACTGAGGGCAACAAAGTGAGATTCTGTCTCAAAAAAAAAAAAAAAAATAAATAAATAAATTCTGATTACAGCAATATTTACAGAAATAAAGCATAAGGTTGTAGGGAAATCATACTGTAAATCATAGGAGTGGTGAAGTGAGTAAATCCCTTTGTGGAATAGATTTGTATTATTATTTGTATTATTTTTAATTAAAAATGAATACATCATACAACCCAGCAGTTTTACTGCATTAGATAATATTTTATTTTCAGTAAGAAAAAACCTAAAGCTAGTGTTAGAAAATGTAACATCATTAAACCATTTGGGACTGTGAAGTTAACCCAGCAGGTCTGGTTGCTGAGTCCTCACATCTTTTAGGGGTACTGGGACCATTACTACCCCTTGGCCAACTCCCAAGAATACACATCTCAGAATGTTATGTCACCGATAGATTGATGATTTTTGTAGTGTACACCTGGAGCAATAGACCATGGTATACCAGTTTGTTGGGGTTGCTTTGCACAAATATCAAGATTGATGATATGCACCTGCTTTCACTATTGGGGTCCTAAGCTTCAAGTGTTATGGATGGTTGCCAGCAGAATGTGCTATACAACTAGTCTCCCAAGAAAGTCCCAGATTCAGAGACTCAAATGAGCTTTCCCTGGACAGAGATATTTCACACATGTCCCTCTAGTTTGCTGCCAAAGAAAGAGCACATCCTGTGTGGCCTTGGACAAGGCTTGTGCCAGACCTCCCTGAACTCCCTGATGCTTATCTTTTTCCTGCTGCTTTTGTTCTGTATTCTTTACTGTAACAAACTTTAGCCACAAGTATAATTTGCTTTTGTGAGTCCTTCTAACAAAATCACCAAATTTGGAGTGGGCATGGAAATACCAAAACAGGAATATGTGTTGGACATTAAAAAGAAGTCAACAGCTTCTTAAATTAACCATACCACCACTACCCTTCTCCCCGACCAAAACTCCCCCACCATTAACATTTTGGTATATATGCCTTCTGATTTTTTTCAATGCATACACCAACACATATTATTACTTTTACCAAAATGGATTATAATTAAACATACCAGTTATTCAAGACTAATTTATCTTAGATACCTTTCCATACCAATGCATACACATTTTTCTCATTCTCATTAACTGCTGAATAATATTTGAACCATTGTTATATGCTTAACCAATTTCCTATGAACCAACATCTGGGTTACTAGGCTGATCTTAATTTTTTGATCCTGTAAATAATAACTACTACTGTGAAGTCCTTGCACACATGTGGGTGAGTAATTCTGTAGAATAAAGTTTTAGAAGTTAAACTGCTGGGCCCAAAGCTAAATAGTATAAAGTTTTAATGTTTTATGCTTTGAAAAAGGAATACTCATTTTTACATCAATATCGGAATATATGGTATACCTACCACCCTTGTCACTGTCACAATGGGAAGCATCAAACTGTGCATCATCATTGGGAATATGTACTCGAGCAACCACCAGATGATTCTGCTCATCAGATGTATGAGTCCCCAGCACTAGCCAATGAAGGGCATAATCCTTTCCTTCCGGTCTGTTTAAGAAAGAAAGTCAGTCATACTAATCCTATAAGAAATCTTCAGTCGATAACAAACTCAACCTAGTTTCCTCAAAATGCATTAAAATTTCTTTAGCAAATATATACTGAGCATTAACTATGTACCTGCTCCCATTCTGGTTACCAACTTTATAATCCCACGTGCAAATGTCAGAGAATATTCAAACCACAACATGAATGCAGAGGACTTGCTTCTTTCCTAGAGCCATCCTCCTCTGCTTGGGTTATCAATGTGAACACTACACCCATTTCAGTAAATAAAGGCAAATATCTATCCAGGAGACCATCACTAATCCAATCATAAATCATGATTTCCTACTTAAAAAATGTGCTTTAGTATATTAAAATATACTAGATGTTTCCTAATAAGAGGCAACAAGATAGAATGGAAAAAATAGTGTTGAGTAAAAAAACTGGATTTAAATCCTGGCTTGAACTAAAATTACCTATGTGCAATTGCTTACATCTCAACCTCCCTGGGGCCTCAGTTTTTCCACCTAAAAAAATATGTTGTAAGTGCCAATGGTAAAATGCAAAACCCCTTATTTATGTTTATGACATCTAAAGTTTAAGGAATGAGCATTCTCAACTTTACCAAGGTGTCTTTGTTCTGTGGAGACTCACCCTGAAGCCAAAGAATTTGCCAATGCCTCTTGACATGCTGGGCCAAGCAGTGATTTTTGCACTGGTATCTATCAGTAAGGCCTTCCCTTTTTTTTTTTTTTAAATCTATAATAGCAATTTTCAACAGTGCTCCATGGTTCCACCACAATAAGAAAAACGAGTAGTAGGGCTCTAGGTCCCAACACCAGATAAGTTAGACCATTTATCTGTTTCTAAATTTCAGTTGTATAAAGGATTCAATAGTTTAAGAAAAAAACCTGAAGGTTACTTTTAGGCATATAATTTAGTAATAACAGAAGAAAAACAAGATGAAATTTCACTAAGAAAAACAAAAACAAACACCCCACCTTAAGAACAGAATAAGGCAGCCATGGCTAAGTAATGGCAACTTGTTTGGAAAAAGACATGGGTCTTAGCTGATACATGTGATGTGCGAAAAATATGATATGGCAATCAAAAAAGGTAATTTCTTTTTTTTTTAACATTTGGAATATTTTTAATTTCTTATGGAGATTCTTATTCTATAGATATTTGGGGTGTCTATAGTTATTGTATTAAATGAACGATTTTATATCCCTCTTCACCTGTCATGATCGTTTTCTCACGGTATCAAGTATTTTTCAAAAACATGCTTTTTTTATTTAAATCATAGCTGTGTACATTGATATGATCATGGGGCATCATACACTAGCTTCATAAACTGTTTGACACATTTTCATCACACTGGTTGACATAGCCTTCCTGGCGTTTTTTAAGTTATTGTGCTAAGACATTTACATTCTACATTTACTAAGTTTCACATATACCCTTGTAAGA
>CAUYPK010105146.1:0-36769 GCA_963574355.1 Loris lydekkerianus
CCGTCCCTCCCTCTCTCCCTCTCCCTCCCTCTCTCTCTCTCTCCCTCTCTCCCTGTCTCTCCCTCTCGCTCTCCCTCTCCCTCTCTCTCCCTCCCTCCCTCTCTCCCTCACTCCCACCACCACCCCTCCTTCCCCCACCTCCCACCTTCCTAGCTCATCTCCTCCAGTCATACGGCTTTAAAAATTATCTCAGGGAAAATTTCCCTCTACTTTATACTCTCAGGTTGTCCCTATCCCCTGAAATCCAGACACACATCCAGCTTTCATTGTCTGGTTCTGTTTGGAGGGCCAAAGAAAAACAAAAACTCAGAAGCAATGTTTCCTCTAGAACTCTTGATCACTCCCCCATGTGCTACTATTACACTCTCCCTAATTGCAGCAAATGAAAGCTCCTTTGAGGAGGATCTTGCCTGGCTCCCTATTCCTCTCACAATCCATTTCAATCTGGCAGCAAAGCCTACCACACCAGCTCCTTGTTGAAAATATACCCACCGACTCACCCGTTCTCACAGTTCCCACCTCGACCCAAACACCAATTTGCTCCCACCTGGATTTCTTTCTTGCAAGAACATCCATGCCTCTGCCCCGGTCTCCCCTATGGTCTGTTCTTACACGGCAGCCAGAGTGAGCCTGTAATGTAAGTCATGTCACTGCTCCCCACAACGCATTAGAAGGTTTCCCATTTCACTCTGAGTCAAACTCAGCATCTTTACCCCAGACCCCACCTCATCCGGCCACTCTCTTCTCACCATGGCTCCTCCCCACCTCCCAAACTCCTTTTTCTGTGCCAGCTACATCACACTTCCTTCTTTCCCGACACACATCTCTCTGTAAGAATATGAGTTCCATCTCCAGACTGAGCAAGAGCAAGACCATCTCCACTAAAAATAGAAAAATCAGCTCGGCGTGGTGGTGCATCCCTGTAGTCCCAGCTACTCAGGAGGCTCAAGCCAGAGAATCGCCTAAGCTCAAGAGTTAGAGGTTGCTGTGAGCTGTGATGACGCCATGCAGTCTACCCAGGGTGACAGAGTGAGACTTTGTCTCAAAAACAAAAGAATGTGAGTTCCCTGAGAAGGGAAGCTTGGGTTTTCCCATAGGAACCAAGGACGGTGTGTGGTGTATTCACATATTCCTGGGAGGAGTGGGCCGAACGGACAACTCTATCTGTAGTGTGCTGTAAATACCAGCCCCTGCACACCCAACGCCGGGCCCAATGCCTCCCTGGTGTCAAACTTTCATGAAAACTCTGAAGACAGACATTATCACTTCTGCTATGTAGATGAGGAAGATGAATTCCAGGGAGAGTCTATTTCACATCCCAGATCACACAGCTGAAAGTGGAGGGAGGCTCTGGGGTTTCCACCAAAGTGTCCACTTCCCACTGGTCCTCTCTGCTCACCGACATTCTATACTCACGTCTAGTCCCTAAACTGGGCTAGTTCTTACCATGTCTGCAGAGCACTCCTCCCGACTGTAAATCTCAGATATGTACTACAAATCAGCACTTCTCTTATTAATTTCCCTTTCTGACATCCCACTCATCCATATAAATCACACCGACATCTCCATGAAGGTTTGTGAGATGCTACAGCAGCCCCCAGTATAAATACTTGCTTATAGCTTTCTAATTTACATGCACCTGTTGGTCTTATCTGCCCAACGCACAAAATTTAGGGATTTTTTTTTTAGTGCCTATTTCATTAAAGTGTCTTTCTGCCACAGACATTGGTCATGGAGACTGTCTCTAAGGAAGGCTAAATGACGTATTAACCAAAAGATACCAAATAAGTAAAGAACACACACTGTCTGGGTATCAAGAGCTATGAATCTTATTGCTGCCCTTCAGAGATTCCCGTCACTGGGCATGGGAACACCAGAGTAAATGCCCGTTTTCTCAGACTAAAAGTCTCACAGGTCAGGATTTTCCTTTCTATGCTAATCCCTCAGTTTCCCCATTTGTAAATTGAGGACATTTCACGAATGATTACTTTTAGGACCAGATATCAAAATAAATCTTAAGCAATTTTCTAATGCAGAGACAAAACTGTATGAGAGCAGGTCATTTATTTGCCCCTCGAATCCTTCCATTCCGTCCCCCTCCAACCTACACTGACGGCAGGTGGAAGACTCGGGTCCCTTGACCATCATTTTCCTCTCAGTGCCCCCTTGCCCCTAAGACCCTTCACGGCCCTCTCCCACCTGTGGAATGAGTCTGCACTTCTCAGTCTGACACTGGAAACCTCTCACCACCATACCCTACCCTCCACAAACTGACAGCCCACAACTTGGTGCCCAACAGTCCTGCCCATGTGTGCGAGATTGGGTTAGATGTTAGACGCACACTGCCTTCTCTCTCCTGCGTGCTCATGCCCAGGGAAGCTGCGCCTGCCCAGTGCCACCTCCGCGTCCCTCACCTTAACGTCAACGTTCTCATCATCCTCCCAAAGTCAGAAAGCTCCACTGCAGAAAAGGAACCCACCAAGGTGCAACCGGGTCGCTGTTACGGCCTCAGACAGACAAAACTGCCTTTCACGGCCACCGGCTGTCCTCCGGTCACTGTGCAGAGCTGTCACCGTCTCGCTGAGTCTCCAGCCATTTCTGTGCCTCCTCCCCGCCTCCTACCTCTTCAAGGCTCCTCTCGCGACCCCTCTTCTGAAACTTCAGTCTCACCCTCCCCTAAGTAATTCTCAACAGCACTCAAGCAGCCTCCAAAACACCCGACCCGGCGGAGGCGGGGGCACCTTACCTGACTTGCCCCGCCAGTCCTTCCTCTGGGCTCCCTCTCAGCTAAACTCTCAGAGGAGTTTCCGTGTACACCACCTCCTTTCTTCACACCATTCTTCTTTCAGTCCAGTCTAATCAGATTTCTCCTTGTTTTCCATCAAAAGCTTTCTGGCCAAAGTCACAGATGACTGTCACCTTGCCAATTTTAATGAACTCGCCCTTTGCGATTTGTCTCGGGGGTTTTCCTGGTGAACTCGCCCTTTGCGATTTGTCTCGGGGGTTTTCCTGGTACCACCTCGTGGCATTTTACACATTTTCCACTCCATCCTTTCTGCTTTCCGTAACTTTTCAGTCCCAACTTTCTTTCTCCTCGTCTGGAGACTTTGTGAGCCTCTCTTTCTGGTTCCCCCTCTGGTATATGGACTCTAAAGGTTAGTCTGGGGCTTGTGCCTACGGTCAGGCCGTCCATCTGTCTATGCTGTAACTATAGGTTGCACGTGTTCACCTCTCTGCATTTCCATGGACACCAGCCCATGCAGACCCCCATCTTCGCGGCCTGCTCCACTACCACTGCCTCCTAACCATCCCCTGCCTCGGGTTCCTTCCAGCAGCCGTTCAATCACAGCAGTTCTATTAAGAACAAATCGTTCACTCTCCCGTGTCAGCCCCTCCGAGGCTTCTCATAAGCACGTACACAGAGGAAAATCCAACCTGCTTCTAACAATCTCCAGAGCTTTAACGTGACCTCCCTCCTCCGACCAGCCTCAGTCACCTCCTCCTGTCACCTTTGCTCACTGCTCCTCAGCCACAGCTGTCTGTCTCCAGTTTCCCACACAGCCTAAGCTCGTTCCCACATCACAGCCTTTGCAGGAGCTGTTTTCCCTTGGTGGAGCGCACTCCTCCACCTCCTCCTGCAAGTTCTGTGGACATCAGCATAAACGTCATCTCCTTGGAGAGGTCTCCCATGACCTCACAATTCACTCCCCGTGTCTTCCCCACACCGTTTTCTCTCAGTGTATACGATGTTTCATCACAGCATTTATCTCGGTAATTATCTCACGTGTGTGTTCAGATGTTGGATGTTTTGTTTCCTCTCCACCAGAATATAGCCTGGGACTGTCAGCCTTTCTCACTGTTGTCTCTCCCCAGGCCTCGCAGCATGCCTGGTTCACAGTGGTCACTCAGGAAATACACAACGAATAAGCTGATGACTAGTGCAGCATTTCAGAGCACATGTTGATCGCATGGCACATGATTTCATTTATGTGAGATATTCAGATAGGCAAATTAATAAAGGCAGGACATAGATGAGTGATCGCCTGCAGCTTGGGGTGGGTGAGAGAAACGCCTCTGTCTCAGGTGTAGGAGCTAAGGCATCAATGTCCCACCCTCTGTCTCAGGTGTGGGAGTTAACACATCAATGCCCCACCCTCTGTCTCAGGTGTGGGAGCTAAGGCATTAATGCCCCACCCTCTGTCTCAGGTGTGGGAGCTAAGGCATCAATGCCCCACCCTCTGTCTCAGGTGTGGGAGCTAAGGCATCAATGCCCCACCCTCTGTCTCAGGTGTGGGAGTTAACGCATCAATGCCCCACCCTCTGTCTCAGGTGTGGGAGTTAACGCATCAATGCCCCACCCTCTGTCTCAGGTGTGGGAGCTAAGGCATCAATGCCCCACCCTCTGTCTCAGGTGTGGGAGCTAAGGCATCAATGCCCCACCCTCTGCCTCAGGTGTGGGAGCTAAGGCATCAATGCCCCACCCTCTGTCTCAGGTGTGGGAGCTAAGGCATCAATGCCCCACCCTCTGAGTCTCAGGTATGGGACCTAACACATCAATGCCCCACCCTCTGAGTGTCAGGTGCACAGTTCTCAAGTGAATCAGGCACTGATTCTCTAAGTTTGCCCAGCAGGATTGAGTCACAGTTGTCCACAGGTGGCAACAGCTCACAAACGCACCTTAGATGGGCATTTACTCGCCCCTCCCTTTTCTCCATGTGTTCCACCCCTGTATGCTGTGATCAGCTCCAAGAATAAATTACTTTTGTGAAACCCTAGTCTCAGGCTCTGCTTGGAGAGAGAAGACTCCAAGTCTTACACAATCCCCACCATCTCTATTCTTATCATCTTACAAAAGAAACCAAATATTATTAATTTAAAATAGGGCATACTCAAAGTAGTTCTGATTTGCATTTCTCTGATGATTAAAGATGATGAGCATTTTTTCATATGTCTGAAGGCCACGCACCTGTTACACCTGCAGTGCACCTTACAAGGGTATATGTGAAACTTAGTAAATGTGGAATGTAAAAGTCTTAGCACAGTAACTAAGAAAATGCCAGGAAGGCTATGTTAACCAGTGTGATGAAAATGTGTCAAACGGTCTATGAAGCTACTGTATGATGCCTCATGATCATATCAATGTACACAGCTATGATTTAATAAAAAAATAAATAAATAAATAAAATAAAATAAAATAGGGCATACCATCAGATAAGATGCTGATGAATTCTGCTTAAGGAAACACCTTGTCAAGCTGACTCACTCAACACTTCATTCATTCCTTCATTGCACACAGATTGCCTACCATAAGCCAGACTCTCTTGTAGGTTCTGGAAATAACAGTGGTAGACACAACAAAGCCCACACTCCCTGGAGGTCACGTTCCAGTGGGAGAAGCAAACCATAACCAAGTCAATTGATGATACACCGGGTGGCGATACATGCTATGATAAAAAATGAAACTAAGTGAAGTGGCAAGTGATAGGAGAGGCTGTGTTCAAAGAAGTGTCTCTGGAAAATCATTTGAGCAAAGATCTGCATGAAAAGATTCATAAAATATCTGGGGGAAATTCTCAGGCAAAAGGAACAAGTGGCAGGCAAAGGCCTGCGGTTAGCAATGAGCTGGTGGTCAGGGCGGAGCCGTGAGGGCAGTGAGAGGCCATCCTGATGGCCTACGTGGAAAGAAAAAGGGGCACCCTGGTTCTGTGTAAGCACCGTTCTCTCAAAAATGAATATTTTTTGACCAAAAAATTTGAGCAGAGATAATTTCAAATGCACTTTTAAATGAGAATGTATAAAACTATTGTGAGAAGTTACACGGTGTTCATACTATTTATAAAGAAGAGCAGTCCTGATCCACAGGACAGCACAGGTCAGATGAGAACTATACAAGAGGGACAACAAAGTCCTAGACACACTGTTCTAAAAGATTAAAACATTTAAATGAATTTAATGAACAAATTTCTAAAAGGGATTTAAGGAATAAGTCAGAATAAGTGAAAATAGAGTGGAAATTTTCCTTCAAAGTGTAATTGCACCGTCCTGTCACTCAAGGCATCAGTATTGGGGAAAATACCAAGTTCCAATTGGAGCTGTGTGATGTCGGATTCATGGATTTTCTTTTAATAAATGTAATACAGAATAGTATTTTTAATATTCCCAGAAAATTTTATTTAAAAAAAAAGACCTTTTCATGTTCATTTGTTATCTTCTCCCCTTACCCACATCTTTAAAAAAGTGTTTTCATAAATACTGAATCTAGACATAAAAATTAAATAATCCCTTTTATCAGAGGCATTGTTTTCATGGTAGATACCATTGTAAGAGGTCCTGCTTTCCCGCTTTAAACAGCATTTCCGACATTAACAGCCGGTGCCTTCGCTTACTTTACTTACCAGATGATAAATACAATTCAAAATGTTTTACACATATAAAGACATTTAATCCTCACAGCTATATTACCTGTGCACGATTCTGCCTCCCATTTTACATTAGGGAAACTGAGGCACCATGAAGCTAATACATTGGCCACGGGATGACAGCTGGAAGGCTGCATTCAGGCCAGTCTGCCTTTGTACTCTTGACCCCTGCCAGTACCACCGCCTCTGCCCTGCACAGGTGGGAGCTTGGTTTAGAACAAAACCAAAAATAGAAGCGGCACCTGGAGACTAGAATTGAAGAAAAATGGGGAGGAGCTGGGAAGAGACATCTGTCCTCAGCAGCTAATTCTGCCCACAGCAGGAAGGCACAAGTGGCATTTCTAATCCCACCACACATCTCACCGAGACAACGCGAGACTCGCCTTCAGTCCTGCGGGCAGCCTCTCCCATCCCCAGGATGTAGTCAAGTGCTAACCTCAGCTGCGGCAATGTCCCAGCCCCAGCTATGTGCCAAGAAAGTGCACGTTTACTCAGCTGGTGACACGGCTGGCCTCACACGCAGCCCTCCTCCTTTGCTACTCTCCTGCTTTAAGACTGAAAAATATCCTGGCTCTAAGAGGATCTTAATACGACAGGAAACAGTTCTCTTCTATTCTCCAGGGTTCCCCCCCCCCCCCGACTCCACTGAAGGACAAATTCAAAGCACTACTCAACCAAAGCAAGCCTCACCCTCTCAACAGTGGCCTGAAGACCCCCAACTCATGCCATGGTCTCAGCACACAAACACAATTAGCTGACTTTGTTACAAACAATGGCTTTCACATCATAGTACCCACATTTAACCTCACAAGAATCCAACCAAGAAGATTTATCAGCTATGAGCATCTGCATTTGCTAGACAAGAAAACTAAGGAACAGAGAGCTCAAAAGCCTTGCACAGAATCACGTGAGCAGGTAAAGTGCAGAGAGGAAATTATGGACACATCTCTAAAAGTGAAGTCTGTTCACCACTACCAGGGACTCAGTCATTCAGCGTGTGACAGAGAGCCTGTCACACGCCCAGATCTGTGCTCATCAATAAATTCCTGTAGAAAACCACTTGAAACTCCCAAGCAAGGACTTCCCTCCCGGCTTCTTTCCTCATCCCTGTAAAGAGGCTGACACTGGTACTACAGTCCCAAATTATTAAGATTAAATGAGATAATTCACGTCAGCCCTCGGCACGGTGCCTGGCACAGAGGATTATGGGACATGTAAAGACACCTTTGCAATCAGAGCTGTCTACTGAGGATTTAGCTCCTCTTGGCACAGAGGCAGAGAGAGGCTGAATAACATTTATCACAAATGATGGATAAAGCTGATCTCAAACCTACACAGTGAAGGGAAGAGCGGCGTCTCGGTTCTTATGGGCTCTCCCCCATATTAGCTGACACAGCACTCTCACAAATGTTCTTACCTTTATAAAGAAAATACTTACAAACAAAAATTGATATGAATTTGAGAGACACACCACAATAAATCTGACCGGATATTTAGATTAATCAGCTTATTTGTTTTTTCATTGAAATCAATGTCATACCTCCTTTCATACTTTTTAAAAGAAAACATTAAAAAATAACAAAATATTTATGTAGATAAAAAGCCTCAGAACCAGCACTCTCAGGACCAGTGTCCCTGGTACCAGCACCCTCGGGACTAGCATCACTGTAATTTTTGAATATTCTATAGGAATTACAAAAGGCCAGGGCAAGAACATCTCAACAAATGCATTGACCACTAAGACTTTGGATTTCTGTTCTTGCCTCAAACTAGCCATAAAGTTACTCATGTTACTAAAATTCTTTCTGCCCCCCATCTCCCAAAGGAATGTATTGGACTGGCCTCTTACTCACTAGCTAACACAGTGTCTAGTGATTCACATTATATGTAAAAAGTAAAACAAACAAAATGTGATTATAGCTAATTAAAAACCATATAAACATATGGATCAAAATCAGAAGAAACTATGAGACCTATAATACCTGCTCTTAAGTGATGTTGTTGCAAAGAAATATTTTAATACTGACACATCTCTTGGGGGAAGGACAGTATTATTAGAGGGACCTCACCCAGCAAATGCAAGCAGTATAACCCGGCTCATCATACCCTCAATGATTCCCCAACAATAAAAAAAAAAAGAAATATTTTAATACAAATAAAACTTGGAATTCAAAGATCATTCAGGAGGCTGAGGGAAGAGGATCCCTGGACTTGGAGGTCAGCCTGGGCAACACAGGGAGACCTTGTCTCAGAAAGTCCCTAGGATAATATGAACAGGACACAGATGGCTTTACTCCCAGCGAGGGGGACCCCCAACCCTCCTCCTACCCCTCTTTCTCCTGTAGAACCATACTGTTTGTTTCCTTTGTCCAGTCAAGGGGAAAAATCTTCAGGGTCTGGGGACCACATAGGAAGCAGGTCACTGCAATAGAGTCTTACAGTGTCTTGTGCTCCACTGCGTCTGTTTAGAGCTTGGGACACAGTCCTTTGTACCCTGCAGGTATTCAGCAAATACTCATAGACTTTATTCCTTGAGATAAAATAAAATTTTCTGGGAGGCACCCAGGGTTCAATCATAAAAGACGATCTGTATTTTCTCTTTCCAGTGGGAAGGCAGCCCTCTCGTAACCTTTGCCTTCTTTCTCTAACATAAGTCCTGGCTCCTCCTTGAGCACCTGGCCTCCAATGCGCGGCTCTTAAGTTTTGGTTTCCTCTTACAACCTCTGTGTAACCCAGTCTAGCTAGGAGCAAGGAGAGTGCCCTGGCTTCTCATGACAGCTTTCTGACAATTCTTCCTCTCTCCTCCATAACATTTCTGGGCTTGGAATTTGATCTCATCAGATTGTATCATCCCCAGCCCTCACCATGGATGCTGCTTCCATACACCTGAGTCAGTGACACTCATTGCTTGGCAATTTTAGCTCCTGGTTTACTATGACTTTCTAAAACACAACCTCTATGTTAATTTTTGGCTCATGTGGGGGTAGTCTGTCCAACACCACTAGCCTCTGTCTGACTCTCTCTCTCACAATGATTATACCTTGCACCCTATCCTAGCTGCTCACTTCCAGGTCAGATTCTCCACAGTTATGACCTACAAACCTTCTAAAATCCAAATTTCATGCATCACACCCTCTCGGCACCCTCCACCTTCCAGCTCATTCCTTCTTGTACCTCAGTTCACTGGGACGGTGCTGAAACCCCACAGGCTCCAGCAGAGCACCAATCCTACTAATTTTTCAGTGTCCTTCACCCCTTTGACGTTCTCTCTACCCTACTCAGATTCAATCCCATGGCCAGTCAGGAGAGTGGCTCCCCTACCTCTGTGCTTGACTGATTTCCCCTCCCCCGACAGGCTCTCCTCAGTCTGTCCTCAACATAGCAGCCCAAAGGATCCCTTAAAATGTAAACGAGATTGTGTCCTTGATCTATTCCATCCTCCCAGGTGGCTTCTATCTCACTCAGAGTAAAAGCCAAAGTTCCAGCAATGGCTTGTGACGCCACCTCCAAATTCCACCCCCTCCTGTCTGACTCCGGGCCCTTCTGCTCACACAGTTCATCCAGCTATCTGGGTCCCTTCACGGCTCCTCAACCCACCAGACATGCTCCTACCCCAGACATGCTTCTACCCCATGACTTTCTCCTTTGCCTTCAATTTTTTCAGCTTCTAAAGGAGGCTTGCCCTGAAACCCCATTTAAAATTGCAACCCATTGACCTCAGCCTGGCAGTCCCAATCCTTCATACCCTGCTCTATTATTTTTTTTTTTAACCATTGCACTTGTAACTGTCTGCTCTGCTCTAAATTCATTTATGTTCATTCCTTCTCCTTTGTCCACTACTAGAATTTAGACTCCGTATGAACAAGATGTTGATCTGTCCTATTCACTTACATATCTCAAGTGCCTAGAACGATGCCTGGTACACAGTAAACACACAATAAATATATCTAGATGATTTAAACCTATTATGCTTCTATGTGTGACTTACTGGATCTCAACAGAACCAGAACCAGACTTGTGTTAAAAACTTGCAGATTCCTCATTTGCAATCTTTCCAAACTACAAAAAGAATAGTGAGCTCCTAATTGGAGCTCACGGTTGAGATATTGCCGTCTAAAGTTGATTTCTACAATTTCCCGCACAGATGAAAAATAAACATGTCCTCATTGTAAATGCACAAGTCTGTCTACAAAAGCACATTGAATTTATAGTTATCTAAGATACTATATGCTATACTATAAGTAGATAGCAGTGAATAGACCATCATAATATCAATTAAGCAGAAATCCAAAATAAATTAGTAAAATATTATTTTGTCTTAGATACAAATACTTAAAAGCAGCCACAGTTAATTAAAGATGGTAAGAAGAAAAATGGGAAACTTTTATGCCAATCGTGAAAGAGACTTTGAGGCCCTTTCAATGTTTTTAGCAACTGATTGTTGTGTCTGTTTCACTCCCAAGCATGGTTTCTCCACCGTGTGACGAGGGGCTCAGCGGCACTGCTCTCCTGCTTCTAGCCCTCGGCGAGCTTCTTCTCAACTCACCTAAATGAAATGAAGAGGAAATACAAAAATGCTTCTGATATTACTAGGCAATAGCTACAAGAGGAAGAAAGCAAAAAAGATGTTAAAGAGAGAGAAATTTCTTGAGCTGACAACAGCCGTACTGGAAAAGCATCTAGTCTGCTCAGACGTGAGTAGAAAGGGGAGAGATGGGTGTCTCCAGTCTGGTGGGGATGTGACAGGTATAAAGGGCCTGTAAGACAAGCACAGAGCAAGGCCACTGGCTGCGAGTAAAGTGATGAATAAGGGAAGGGATTTCTAAGCACGAGTCTCTAACTCCAGGGTCACTTGAGTTTGTACCCAAGGAGGTGCTTGGGAAGCGGTGTCACTCTTGCACACTTCTACTTTGTCTGAAGGTCAGTCATAACGCCTACCTTTGAAGAGTTCTCAAAAACACTAACCTAGAACCACCCTGTGACCCAGCCTTCTCTCCTCTCGCTAAGACCCAGAGGAAAGGAGGTGGGCACCACGAACAGACCTCTGCACTCCGGTGTTCACGGCAGCACTTTCTCAGCAGCGAAGATACAGAAACAACCTGATTATGGGTTGACGGACAGCTGATAAAGAAATTGTGGTACATGTGTACATAGACACAGTGAAGTATTATCAGACTTAAAAGAAGTGAGGAGACCTTCCCACAAATGAAACCGGGGGCATTATGCTAACTGAAAGAAGAAAGAAAAATAGTACATAATCCTGTTTACTCACAGAATCTGTGAATAAATAATGGAGTTATTTATTTATGGACAATGAATACATGGAAACTTAGAGTAGCATGGTGGTTACTGGGGTTGGGAGTAAACCTCACAGGAAACGCAGTCAGAAAGCACAAAGCCACCGAGATCTCATCTGCAGCTTGGGGACCACAGTTGACGACATTGTGTGGCACTGAAATCTACGAGGAATGTGTGTAGGCAATTTAGTGTTTAGCTACCACCAGGAAAAGGTGGCTCTGTGAAGTGACAAATGTGTGTGTGCATTTGTTTGACTGTAGTAATCACTTTACCATGTGTCTATATCAACATATAAAACATCATGTTATATACCTTAGCTATAATATAAATGAATGAATGGGGGAAATTTCTAGTTTTATTCATTTTGTCTCCACTTTTGCCTTTCTTTTTCCCTCTTTCCAATATAATCTTAAATATAGGCTTCAGAATACAGATATGTGGACTGAATATTAAGATGGAATATAATTTAAGTTTAAAGTACAGGATAGGCATTCTTCACCACTTAGTTGTATGCATATAGCACTTTAGAGTTTACTAGTCATTTTAATATGAAATTTTAGCATAAAAGTGCTTTTAGGGACCACATACCATCCATGTCATAGATAATCTAGGGATTCTAGTCCAAACTATTTACTCTGACAGCAGGAAAAGTAAGTCCAGAGATGGTCAATGTCCAGTCTAACGCCACAGGGCTTGGCTAGAATGCAGGTTCTCTCCCTGACCCCTCACCTTCTTTCCAGTGAGACATACAGATGAAGCAGGCAGGTGTTACCACATGGATTTTACAAGTAAGCAAAGGGAGGTGTGGACAGGTTTTTTTCCCTAAGTTTTTTCCCTAAGTTGCACAGATAATGGCTCCACCCATATCTCGTGCCACATACCTGCCAGTGGAAAATTATGTCTCAGAAAAAAAAAAAAAAACTGCATTTGAGGCCCCAATCTACCTTCAAATCATCTATTCAAATTTGCGTTTCATTATTTTCATATCAAGCTCTTTTAAGCAAAATAAACTTATTTTCCCTCTTTTAATACAATAAAGACTCACAGCAAGAATTGCTGCAATTTTATTTCTTCCTTCAATTTATAAAAACTACTTTCAACCTCTCCTGGATGATTTTGAACAGTATAAAATTGAGTCTGATAATAAGAATATTGTCTAGATCCTAAATTCACTTCCATTTTGATAACTGTGTGTTTTTGTAAGCCATGTGCGAGGGATTTAAAAGTTTAGCATTTAGGGAAAGGGGTTTGGTGCTTTTTGCTTGTTTGTTGTTTTTATTTTTATTTTTTTATTAAATCATAGCTGTATATGTTAATGCATTTATGGGGTACAATGTGCTGATTTTACATACAATTTGGAATGCTTACATCAAACTGGTTAACATAGCCTTCACTTCACTTAATTATTGTGTTAAGACATTTATACTCTATACTTAATAGATTTGACATGTACCCTTGCAAAATGCACCATAGGTGTGGTCCCACAGATCACCCTTCCTCCATCCAACCTCCCTCTACCCTTCCCCTTCCTCTTCCCTCCTTCATCCTGGGCTATAGTTGTGTTTTATGTTTCATATGAAAGTGTGGGTGATTATATATTGGTTTCATAATAGTACTGAGGGCAGTGCATACTTTATCTTGAAGCAACACCAAAAATACATTACAGGGATATGCTCAAACTAAAAAGCTTCTGTTTGTTGTTTTTTAAACCCAAGCTTTCTAATTCATCCATGCTTTTTTTTTTTTTTTTTTTTTGGACAAAGGCAGGCGGGGTTGTGAAGTGTGCCCTCTGCTGGCCAAAAGAGGAAAATTGTCATACTTTAAGAGCCTGTAAATTCATCTGCATGTGTGACATACCTGAAGACCTGAAATACACGAGCTTTCAAATGCTTGATGTTTTAAAAGGGTGTCATAGTATAAGTACTTAATGTTGGAAATAAAATAGATTTATAAGGCATAGAAGCTGAAATTGAATGATAAGATTTGTTTCAGCACTCTGCTTTACTAGTAAGTCAAACAGAGGCTACAGCTAGTAGGAGAAAAGGAAATCATTCTGGGAGAGGTGGAGCCATCTCAATTTTTTAATCATATTTTACCAAGAAAATGTCAATGGTATATCAATATCCAAGTATGGATTACAAGCATCAATATCGTCATTTAAATGGAAGTCATCAAATTCAATGACCAAATTATTTTCTCCCCACCTGTTTTGTATCACTGCTCATCAATAAATCATCAACTTTTAAAATATCTGCTTACAAAGCAAAAAGAGAGACAGGTCCCTAGCTTGTCACAATGCTCCTTACAAGCGTATATGCTTCAGACTCTGACAAGCTCCTTAAACTGTCCTCTCTAATCTTAGCACAATATTTCTTATCTCCCGATATTAAATGGAAAACTCATATTCCTTATTGCGGAGTGTCAAGAAACATATCTTGCCTGTGAAGCATGCTAGATGTTGAGGGAAACTCTGGGAAGGAGGATGAAGGCCTGTCCTCCGAGATCTGTCACCTGGCCACCTCTCCTAGAATTCTCCCCCTGTGCAGGACCTGCTCCCGCTACACCCATCCTTCCCTATTTCGGCAGCACACCAAGCACATCACCCCAGGAGCCTTTTTGCACGTGCTGACCCCTCAGACAGACACACGGCCTGTTCCCACAGCTCATTACAGCTCTGCACAAGTGTCCCCACATCAACAGGACCTTCCCTTATCACCCTATACAAAACCACCACGTGCCTTTACCCTGCTTTTCTCCCTAACACTTACCACCTCTTACTATTACAGAGATTTTCTTTTGATTATAATCTGTATCTTCCCCTAGGACGCAAGTTCTGTGAGGCAGAGACTTAACTTATTTAGTTCACTATTCTATTCACAATGATTACAAGAGTACCTGGTTCATAAAAGGTAATCACTTAATATCTGACGGATGGATAAACACATGGACTTACCAGAAAATTACAGAGATAATTTCTTCCTTGAATGGCTTCTTGGGCCCTATCCTGTGATTTTATAAAGAAAGATTATCTTGAAAAAACAGACCTCATCCTCTCTTCCCATCAGAAGTCTTCTTAACACACTTTTTAAAGTTTTATACTATCCTAAATTGACACATAATAGTTGTACATATTTATGGGGTACAGTGTGATGCTTCCATACATGAATATATCACGTCGTGATCAAATCAAGGTAATCAGCAAATCCGTCACCTCAAACATTTATCATTTGGGGGAGATAAGAACATTCAAATCCTCTCCTCTAGCTATTTTGAAACATACAATACATTATTGTTAACTAGAGTGACCCCACTGTGCAACAGAACATAAGAACTTACTACTACTAACTGTGACTTTGTACCCATTGATGAGTCACTGTCCTACAACCTGTCCTTCCCAGCCTCTGGTCACCACTACCCTCCTCTTTACAAGGTCAATGTTTACAGATTCCACATGTATGTGTGATCATAAAATATTTGTTTTTTTGTGTGTCTGTGTCTGGCTTACTTCATTTAACATAATGTCCTCATAATTCTTTGTTAAAAAAAAAAAAATAAGCATATCTGTTGAATGACGTTGAGGGACTTTGAGGCAGAGTTTTACCGATATCTAAATAACCACACAATTGTTTTTTCTTCTGGATTACTGTCCTTTCCTCTTAATCAAATATTTTAAGACCAATAAAATATAGCAACTAAAAATAATCTATAAAATACCACATTGTTGGGATGAGTTAAATGTTAAATATTTCACAAAATTTCTACTTTTTCTTAATTGAGCTTAGAATAGAAGGATTTTTTTTTTTTAAGAACTAAAAAGGAAAAGGAGTAAAAGAGAAAAACAAATTTTAATTGTGTGAGCATATGCCGGGACCTACTGGGTTTGTTTTTTTTTTTTTTATTACAAGACTGCCAAATCTTATTAAAATAAAAGTATTTTAACACACCACCATACCTAATTATATCTTCTGTCTGATCCCAAAGCAGCAAGCCTGAAAGACATCATAAAGAAATATAATGTTCTACTTAAAATATCCCTACTATAAAACCCGACTTTGGGATGAATACATTTTATGTATGCTTGTAATCACAAAAGAACTCACAAAACAATGAAATTGCTAATGCATCAGAATATTCCTAGTCGCTTTCTGGCAGTGCTGTCTAGATGCATCAGGGTTACACACAAGGAAAATGACTGCAGTTATTTGGTGTTTTGAAAAATGTCTGACACTATCCATTTTATTGACAACACTCTAGGTCTCATATTGTACATGATGAAAGAACTGGCCTTTGAAAGAAAATTGTTGGGTCAAATAGAGAAAAATCAAATAACAGAAATTGATAGAAAGACCATTGTTGCAATCATACTGGGATCTTCTCAAACAACCAACTTTTCGAACCAGTAAATTTTTATTATTTAATCATGTTGCTCAACAAAAATCTTCCACTAACTCTTCGAAACAGGGAAAAATCATTCAGCACATATAATCAGCTTTAAAAAAAAAAAATAAGCAAAACCATGGGAACTACAGTATTTGGTAAAACCTAGAATAATAATATTAAATTCATAATTTTATATCTTTATAACATCTTGCGAAATAAATGTGGTGTTATCATGAGACCAAAAGATGACAAAGGTCTTAATGGTGACATCATCTTACCCCCTTATACTCACACTTCTTGCAGAGCTATCAAAAAACAGGGTAGAAAGCTCAAGTTCCTTAGCTGTTTTTCTTTACTTATTCATACAGGGGTCCACAAAGTTCATGTGAATTTAAAGCGTTATAAAGTTTTTTTGAGTGCCTACTATGTTCTAGGAACGGACAATTGCTAGACATTCAAAGATGATACCTATCAGATCTGACCATTGAGTCTGCAAACTTGCCACAGTGCACTTATGCTGGCATAAGTTAACCCTTATTGTGTTATGCCTTATAAGTTATGGCTTATAGTGTCAAACCCTTTAAAGGTGCTAAAAGAGGTAACATGGTAGAGAAGACTTCTGATTTGGGGGATGACATTACTACCATGAAAAACTTTCAAAGAAAAGTGAAAGAGACACTAAGCATTAGGTATGGAGCAATTTAGAGACACTCATTTGGCCTTTCCAAACATAAAAATATACAGTTCTATAAAATTTGGTTATTATTTCAACTGACTGAGCCATCAGTAGTGATACATTAACCATCCCCATTTTATCTCCCCCAGAATGTTCCTAAAACACAAATTATAAATGCCCTAGGTGATGTATATAAATTGCCCTGATTTGATTAATTCACATTGTAAGGTTATATCGAAATACCACGTGTGCTCCATAAAGATATACAACTATTATGTACCCATAACAATTAAAAAGAAAAAGAGAAAAAAAAAGTGATACATTATGTCATTCCATCCATTTTTACCCCCCTATAAATAAGATAATTATATTCCTTGTTTGGCAGATGAGGAAACCAATATTCTTAAAAATTGTGACTAGAACAAATTCAAAGGATAAGCATATTCTAGGTCTCAACTGTGGTCTACTAACTCTCAGATCATAAAAGATTATTTTCATTATAATAACTCTTCTGACCATATAGAATAAACTCATCTTTCTTCCCTTCCCACCATCTTCAAACACTGATGCCTTCATGACAAAATAGCATATGTTTAAATAATTCAATATATTTTGAACGCTGCCCCCAAAATAATTCCTCCAATGCCAAAAACAGCATAAGGAAACCAGCCAATTAAAGTAGTCTCATAACACACTTAAATGTGACTAACAAACACACAATCCATCATTAATTGTTATATTTTCCTATATTTTTCCAGGGTAAAAAATATATGAAAACATTAGTTTAAAATTGTAGTCAAGGAATCCAGTGAACTCCTGAGCTTGGATAAGGTACAAGAGTTAAAACACAAGCAGCCCCACTATGCTCTTCAATGAACATGTTGGTGTCATCCGTAAAACAGAGCTAGAACCAACAACCACATTTGTAAGATGCTTAGTTGAGCTATCAGTACCTGAAAGCTAAATATATTATAGTCACCATCAGGGACCTTCTGAGAATGCTCACCTTAAGTAAAACAACAATTATTTGCATAAGATTTTCAGATGTTCTTAATCATTTCACAGTGCTTGCTCAATATTACAGCAAGAACCTAGAATTTCTAAGGCTTAATATTTTAGGTCATATCCAGTAGACATAAATAAAAGTGCTCTAGTGGTGATGATGAGAACTCTAACCCACTGGGTATACACCAAGGCATGGAGAGTCATGCATAAATGTTAATTGTCTGTCACATCATTAAATGTTCGGTAAGTCTGTATTTCTCCTAAAGCAAATGTAGAAAGCAAAACAGTTTTGTCTGTAATACAATTCTTATTTTCGGCACCTTAATTTTCCTTTAGGTGAATGTACCAACCAGTGGGAGGCGCACACCTCATCTTTCTCATGTGTCAGCATCCCCACCCCTGCCCCAAAAAGTAAACCAGAATTTTGGTTTGTAACAGAGTATTGTTGTTTTTTCACCCTTTGTAGATGCTTCATGAGATGCAGAGGTGCCTGTGGTCAGGAAGAGACATGTCCTATTTTTCTAAGTACCTGCAAACTTCCACTGATTACATTCTTCCTGAATTTTTCTCTAAGCACAAAAGTAGACAAAAAACCTCTACAGAAGGGAAACTGTATCTAAACTAGTCCATCTCAGACTTTCTTCATCTCAGCCCTCAAAGTATTCTACAGAAGCAAACACTGGGAAATTTAAAGGGAAACATCCAATCTAAAACAGAGTACTCCAGGGTTAACCTGTCTACTGACAAACATGGTTTTGGTTCTATGATGTTGCTGAATATTCCATAATAAAATGCTCTCAGAAGAGAAAAAATAAAATTCTCTTTTCACAGTTATTGCAAGGTTGGGGGGGGAGTATCACTTACACCTAAATATTGGAAAGAAAGGTAGTTTTCAGAAAATTATGGAAGTGCACTTATGATACAAATGCCACCCTGAACTCTGTCCATAACGAGAGCACAGACTCACACACTTGCCTTATTACAATGCTGGGAATTAATTTCTTGCCCAAGAGGCATTCAAGGTTCCATGTTTAATTTAAAATCATGAAGATTTGCAAGGGGAATATTCAGATTATCTGCAGATGCTTTCATGTGAATGTAGTCTATTATTGAGCATTTGCAATCTATGGACAAAACGTCAGTAAATCAGTAAATTCAGTAGGGCAGGCTGCTTAAGAAGGATTGGATTATCAGACTATGAATGAGGTAGAATTTTATTGCATGGAAATCAGTGAGATAAATTCAAGCTTCATAGCTTATAAACTTGTGGTGTTTGCTGGAACGGCGGCACAGGAGAAACCAATGCCTGCCATTCCTCACCCCTGAGTCTCTAATCATAGCAGGGAACGGGTTTGAACTCACACAGGATCAAGTAGGACACAGTTTTCCTGGTGAGCGTATTGTGAAAGTAAGTATGTTAATAAACACCCCACGAGGAAAAGCAAAGCAGACATCCCACTGCTAATGGTTCTATTTGAAGCTTAAATCAACAGTAAATCTAAAATTCCAATGTCGAATTCTTCAGACAAGGTCCACACCGGGATGTTCCATACCACTGTGTCCTCATCACTCAGCCTGGGGGCTCTGCTGGACTGAACCCTGTTATAAAAATCACCCTAATACCACAGCGTGAGTAATCAACTACATTGTAAGTTATATGGAATCATTTAATGAGTTGCAATAATATGAAATTGCTTTTCAGTAGAATGTGTTGAAAGTCAAATTGTTCCATTTAATAACTTATCCTATTCACTCACCTACTCAGGCTTCGAATATTGACCAGCTACAGTTAGACACTGTGGAAGATTAAAGGTGTAAACATGACAAATCAGTTATAAGTTATAAGTTAGGCAATAATGCACAGTCACCTTCAAATAGAGCACAATCAAAAGTCAAACTACCATTACACTTTTACAATAATTGGTATAATGGCAACAGGTGTTACCTTACAAAGTCTACCCAATGGGTCTCAACAATACAAGAAGAAGAGGGCTGGATGTGGTGGCTCAGGCCTGTAGTCCTAGCACCGTGCAAGGCCAGGGGGGAGGATAACTTGAGGCCCAGTTGAAGGCCAGCCTGAGCAATACAGACTCTGTCTCTACAAAAAAAAGATTTTTTTAAAAAAATTAGCCTGGCATGATGGTGTGCACCTGTAGTCTCAGTTACTCAGGAGGCTGAGGCAGGAGGATTGCTTGAGCCTCCCAGGAGTTTGAAGCTGTAATGAGCTATGATTATGCCACGGCACTCTAGCCAGGGTGACAATGAGACTCTGTCTCAAATGTGTGTGTGTGTTGTGTGTGTGTGTGTGTGTATACGTAGGGATACATATGTTATGTGTATGTAATGGAAATTAGCTACCTGGCTGGGACCCACTCCCATAAATAGTGCTTAGGACACAGCAGTTGCCCCCAAGTGCTTGATATCTGATCGTTGACTAATATTTAGTGAGCTACTCCAGAAGACATTAACCAAATCTTTAAAATACATATTACTCCACTGGGTTATACAAACGCATAGAAAGAAAGACCCTACCTGAATCACAGATTTTAATTCTATACTTTGGACAACCCAAGACAAGGTATTAGAAAAGGAAACCCTGAAGGCACTGCCTGAATTCAGCACACTGAATTCAGTGGCAGCAAGACAGAAATATTTGGGCCTAATCGGAGAGTATATTAACTAACATGGCTGAGTAATTTATTTCATGTTTGTGAGCTGAAAATAATTTAAAATTACATTCCGCTTGCAGATGCTTTTCATTTTGGCTGTCATAACTAATACACCACACAGCAGCTCAAAGTCAGTTTCAAAGAGACTTTATGAAACACAGCTATTAAACACTAAGCATGGAGTTCTAATTTTCCATGTGAATTGGTGATTCTGATGACCAACCAGGTCTGGGAACCTACCTGCCACTGCAGAGTGCACAGCCCCCCATGGCTGTGTCCAGATAGCTCCAGGGATAGGGCGGACAGCCTCCTAAAAGGAAGGCTGTGCATTTTACCCTTGAAGAGCTCTGTTAGCAAATTCTTCAGTAATGAACCAAAATATGTTTTCTAAAAATGTCTATTCTAGCTCCTCAACCTCAAGTCTTTCAAACAAGTTCCAACATGAGAACACAGGTCTTCACAAATATGAAAAGTTGTCATGTCTCCACTCTGTGGATATAAAGCTGTCCACTCCATCCTTGATCTTTCTGGTAGCACTTCATCTTTCTTCCCCTCATAATCTGCAGCTAAAACATCATCTATGTGTTCACTTCGTACGATTGTGCTTGCGACTAGGACTCTGTGAATTCAAGAATCAGGCTTATTTTGTGCAGCATTGCACAGCCAGCACCTCCAACAGTAACGGCGCTTAGTAAATATCTGATGAATAAATTAAGGAACAAATAAATGATTTGGACACATAAGCCTGTAACCTTTGGTTTATATCACCATGACTCATTTTTAGAGAGACCAGAAAGGAAAAGCCAGAGTTCTTAAATTAGCTATTAATAGTTGTCTACACAGTAGAAATAAATTTTAAGTAAACATTTGTTTAAATAAGCCTTTGTTTATGCTACAAATATATATTCTGATTTTCTTCAAAGTGCAAACCATGTCCCAGACACTGGTAATACAGTGGTGAGCAAAGTGGAAAAGGTTCTTGCTCCCATGGTGCAATAATGAAATTTGAACGGTTACTATGTGGAGAAGCAAAGTAGTATATTTACTGCAAGAAAATCACATCCTCACATAGATGTGGCAGTGAAACATCAATTCAGATAATGAGATAACAAGCACGACAAGAAAAATCAGAAGACAATAAGCCTTGGTTTAAACCAACAAATGATAGAGTTATAAAACGAAGACATGCGTAATCCAACTCACAGATACAGACAGTCGAACGGTGTCTCCTGGGAGCTGGAGGGGCAGGAGAATGTTAGTGTGTCACAGGGCTAGAGTTTCAGTTTGGGCAGATGAAGAAGTTTTGGAGATGGATGGTGGTATTGGATTAATACACTCAATGATACTGAGCTGTGTATTTTAAAATAATTAAAACTGCAACTTTTATATTGTATATATTTTGCCACAATAAAAATAAAACACAAAAAAAATTTTTGGGAAAAAAACTGTGTTGCCCACAGCAGTGACACTCGCAGGCAGTAAGGTCGTCACTTACCAGGCGCATGTGCAGAACTCTGGGTGCCGGGTTTGTTTTGGAGCTCCACAGGCGCAAATGTAGAGAAACAGCACCGACAGCAGAGAGACGGCCACGTTTGACAGACGATGGCTCATTATGTGACTAGCAACAAACCTCCAGGGCGCAGACAGCTCATTTTTTACTTAAATTCTCTTTCAGGAAAGCTCTCCAAGACTCAGTGATTGTCTTTTAATTCTCTCACCTCCAAAACACAAGGAAATTTTTACCCCTCAAGTTAAAAAGCTTAGCTTTAAAAATTCCCAAGGATATAACCACCAAGAATGACTTCAGGATGAAACTGGGAAATACTAGTAAAGCTAATTAGGAAACGTTAACTCTGCCTGAATACTCTGTCCTCACACCCTTCTTCACATAGGGATCAGGGAAACAAAATTTAGAATCAAGATGCAGGTGGCACATTACTAGGGCACAAAAAAAAAAACTCCTTTTCTAATATAAAATGGAAGGCATATGGCAACAGTGCTCCTCTGAGTTCTTCTCAAAATCAAACATCCTCCCAATCCTTCATAGAGATAACAAAACCAGAAACAGGGTCACTATCAAGCCAGTCATGCTGTCAACGACATTTATTATTGGGTTTTCAGGGTGCTAGCAGATGATACAAATGAAAAAGTCTCACGCGTTGCCCTTCAGGAAATCGTAATAGGAAGGATAATGATTTGCATGACACATTTTGGCCACGGAGTTAGAAAGCAGCCACAAAAAGAGGAAGAGATCTGGAGTGAAACAGATCAGTGATCTAATCCCAACTCTGCAACTTTTTAGCTGCACGGCCTTCATAATAACAGCTAAATTTCTGAGGGCTTACCACGCACCAGAAAGTTTGGTCCCTAATCCATCCCAGTTAATCCTCACAAACCCTGTAAAGTAAATGCTATTATTTGTCCACACAGAAACTCAAGCTGTTAAATTCTTAGTTTCCTTGGGGGGGGGGGGTTAATAACAACCTCATACCATTGTTTTGAAAGTTACATGAGTAAATGTGCAAACAATAGCTAAGAATCTATAGGCTCTCAATGAACAGATATGATACCACCATTTAATGAAATGCTTACAGAAGTGGCATACATTTAGAAAATGTACTCTAAGAAAGCATCTTAAAATCACTACTTTTTAATTAAATAATCTGAACTCTTTATAAAAATTTAATTTAATTTGGAAAATGTATGTTCTTCTTACATACAAAACATTGCTATACCCATATTAATTTGAAATTTTAAAAAATAAGTTGTGCCAAGTACCACATAATCCACAAAGATATATGACGCAATTCCTACCATTAAAGGGTTTCTACTCCAGAGAATGAATAAGAGAACATATTCTGTCTTAACTCAAGGCAGCTAACCGATGGCCCAGAGGTCGGGGCACTTGTTAAAACACCTCTGTTCTGGAGCACATTCTCTTATACGCTCATGGCTTTCTTGTCCTCTAACTGCAAGAGGACTTTTTCCCTGAAAAATATGGCTTTCTCCAAGTTAAATACCAGGTAATTTCAGCAAAGCATGACTGTTCTTGTTTTTCACATTAACATGGCCTATATTATATAAACACTTGTACCAGCTGAACACGTGCTGATTTCAAGCATCAGTGATTCATTCAGTAAGGAGACAGGCAGCCGCCCTCAAAACCGTCACGACAACAACCAAACTACCACCCCAACTCATCACCCCGTGTTATAATTATCAGAATGAGCAGAAATAAGTGGCCAAAACCAGGAGCCGTCTTGTCCACCTTGCATGACAATATACTTGCAATTCCTAGGGAGATTTCCCAAGGCACTTACGGAGAAATCCACTCAGAACATTGATCTCAATTGAAAACTTACAGGGCGGAAGAAGGTGGGAAATTTCCCCACGGAAATGGGGAGAGAGATGATATAAGATACTGAGTGTGCCCACGGTAGAGGAGAACTGAGTTAGCATAAAATGCAAGCTCCTATGATGATGGCACCGTAATTAATGCGCATTACAAAACACTGCCCATCTCTCCAGGTAAACTCCACCAAAGAATAGTTTTAAAAGCAAACTTGCTGGAACAGCACAATTATTAGTCAAATCCATTAAACTTCACTGTGAGAGCTCCATTATTAACACTGTCATTTCTCTCTCCAGAAAAGAATACAAATACCGTCTAACTGGTGTCACCATTTATCCACACACAAGCAAAGACTTAAAGACAGTATTACCTCAGTGGGTAGGGTGCCGGCCACACATACTAAAGCTGGTGAGCTTGAACCTGGCCCAGGGCAGCTAAAGTAACAATGACAACTGCAACAAAAAAATAGCCGGGAGCTGTGGCAGGCACCTGTAATCCCAGATACTTGGGAGGCTGAGGCAGGAGAATCACTTACACCCAGGAGTTTGAGGTTTCTGTGAGCTGTAACGCTACAGCACTGTACCCAGGGCAACAGCTTGAAAAAATAAATAAATAAATAAATAAATAAATAAATAAAAAATAAAAAAGACAGTATTTCTTTACCACATTTAAAGATTTCAATTCAGCTAAGTTTGAAATTTAATTTTAAAACTCATCTTTTACACCATACATGATGCTTTTGGTTCTTGAGTTTCCAATTATTTGCAAGTTCTTGACCATATTTACATTTTCATTCAGTTTTAATTTTATTCTTTTCGATGCTCAACCCTCAGGCTACCTCACTGTAAATATTTAAAGATAATCTCGTCATTGTAGATTAAACTGACGCCAAGGCATCTCAACAGGATATCAAGAATCTACCTTCAACTGAAAACATTTTATTTTATTAGTTTGTTACTAAATGACTACCAATGCCAAGTTCCATACTGGCAAAGGCACATAAAACTAACTTCAGAACATGGCAGAAAAGAGCAACACAACCAAGATAAGCATTCAAATACAAGGTGAAAAGTGCCGTGCTAGTGATATCTCCAGAGCCCCACAGAAATACACAGGGAACGTGACTGCACCACCACCCCCACTCCTTTACTGCCACCTGGAAAGAAGGAGACACTACTTCCAAAATAGGTAGTTTTGAACTAAATTCTGAGAGACAAATAACAGCTAACTATATAGAAAAAAAATTCCAAGTAAAGAGAAATACAAGACACAGGCTGAGGCAGAAGTAGGCACGGTGCTGGCAGAGACTGAGTTAGTTGTGCCAATGACTTCCAGCCCAGACGTCAGGAAGGGGCAGGCTGGGCGGGCAGGTAGGGAGGGCGAACGTTAAAGTTAGCTCCCTGGTGACCCAAGGTGAGCACTAAGCGGTTCAGGATCCGCCCTGTTAGACTCTACATCTGAGTCAGATCGCCTTCACTACAGGCAGCAGATAGCTGTAAGGAGTCTCCCTGCATCTGAAAATGACTCCCATGGAAACACACTCCGCCACCCACCTCCCCATCACCTGGATGTGCTGAGCACCGTCTCCGGCTTTTTCCTAGGCCAGGGATGGGCAAGTATCACACAGGCCAAGTTGTCCTATGGCCTGGTTTCATCTGACCCACAAACTAACAATCCTTCCTACATTTTTAAATGGATAAGATGATCCAGATAAGAATGCTGTTTCATGACACATGATTACTTGAAATTCGTTAGGTTAGTGCCTGTAAATAAAGCTTTGTTTGAGCACAATCATCTTTACTCCTCTGCATGTTCCCTGCGGCGGCTTTTGTGACACGATAGCAGAACTAAGTATCTGCAACAGACACAGGCTGGCCTGAAAATTCACAAATATTTACCAAAATGAGAAGTTTGCGGATTCCTGTGCTAAACACTGGGGAGAATAAGCCAAGGGCTAATTGGAGATGAACAAAGAAGCAGGTGTGCACGGCTCAGCGCAGAGGCTTCATGTGCTGCGGGAGGACGTGGGAGGCACGGCCCGGGCTCCGGGGAGGGACTGTGAATGAGGAAGGGCTGCTGACACGGGGAGAGATGAAGTTGAGACCCCAAACGATGGGGGACCTTCTATGTCCTGCTAAAGACTTCAAATTTCTCTTGTGAGGGAGGGCAGTGGACCACGTACTGGCTTCATGTTAGTATTGAATACTTTCGATTCTTGCTTTTCCATTCTTGTGATACTTTATTAAAGAGAAGGGTCTCCAACTCCATCCAGGTTAACACAAAAGATACAACGTCTCCATCTTTTTATGGCTGAATAGTATTCCACGGTGTACATATGCCACAGTTCATTGATTCATTCATGGGTTGATGGGCACTCATGTTGACCCCACATCTTGGCGATTGTAAATTGAGTTGCAATAAACAATCTAGTGCAAATGTCCTTATAATAAAATGATTTTTTTTCCTTCTGGGCAGATGCTAGTAATGGGATTGCGGGATCAAAAGGAAGGTCTATTTTGAGTTTTTGCTCTCACCGAATGGGCACAATGTGGGGTACAAGGCACACCTCCTGGGTGAGGGCCGCAGCTACAATAGGGACTCTACCTAACAAACGCAAACACTGCAACCTAATTGTTTGTACCCTCATACTCATTTGAAATTTTTTTTTAATAAAAAGACTTCAAATTTCATTTTAAAGGCCATTACAAGCCTTTGCTGGATTTTAAGAAGCCCTGGGACATGATCAGTTTCACATTTTAGAATAGCAAACCTGTCAGAAACAGTCTAACCGTAGTTAATGCCTTTTTTCTGGCATAGCAAACACAACATTGTGTTTTGTGTGGATTATTTTGTCTAAAAAGAACTAATAAGACAATCCCATCATTCTCATTCATTTTTTTCTCTCCTAATGAAATAACAATAACAGTAATAAAAGCTGGTACTTATGGAGTATTACTATGTGCCAGACACTTCCCAGATGCTTTAGCTGCATTAATTCACTCCATCCTCACTCATATCACCTTGGCAAGTAAGTCTTGTTGAACTGGATATATAAAATACAATGATTAGTCTCAACCCTTTTCTGGATGGAAATATTTCTAATGTTCAAACCACGTATTTTTTCCTTCTCTCCAGTGAATAGACTTGAACCATTGTAGCACACCTTTAACTGTCTTTGTCAAGCAGGACAGATATTGGCGTGATCACTCATTTGTCCACTAAAGCTACTGGCTCAGTGTCCACCAGGCAGGGAGCTGTGCTGAGAAGACACCAGCACATACTGGAGGCAGGCCTGGTGCTCAGAGCCCCCTGCGGCTGAATGAGGGAGCAACACCACCAGCCTCAGACCCAGACCAGTTTCCGGGTCATTGCCAGTTTCATCACCCAGGAGTATACTGTCAGGGACATTTAGTCCGTGAAATTCTTCTTATATAGTATTAGAACTACCACCTTCTAAGTAGCTTTGTGGGTGGGCATTCTGGCAAGGAGGAAAAGAGAGACCATGGCAAAAAGAGGCAGAGTCCAAGAGAAGGGGAGTTCATGAGCACTGGGGAGAGGAAGAGAGCGAAGGCCGCCAGAAGTCACCACTTCCCACAGAGCCGAGTGCTGGCAGATGGGGCCTGTTTCTCAAGAGTAAAACTAACGACAAGGGACTGCTACTTCCAGTAACAAGGTTGCAGTAGGGGGAATGGTTGGGGTAAGGGAAGGTGAGCAGCTCTGCTGTGGACAAGAGATGGACCTTCCTCCCTGCTGGGCATCCTTTGCCTTCATTTACACGATAAAAGATGCAGGAAATTGTTCTGGACCTCTAAATATTTTCCTTTATTAGATAAATTTGTTTTTGAGTTAAGATCTAAATTTGGTAATTATATATGCATTTAGGATATAAAGTACAATGTTTTTATAGATATAAACACTTTCCTGGAAAATCAGATGAACTCGGATGACACACAAGACCTCCCCACTCTACCGGAGACTGCACACCAGTGCAAGGTTACAAACTGAGTTGGGGACCAGGAATTTGAATCCAGGGTTTTATAACTAGCAAGGTGCTGAAGTGTATCTGGAATTTCTTCTAGATCTCCAGAGATTCACCAGAAAACAAGAGGAGAGAGAATGACAGCATTTTGTACAGCCGCGCTGTTCTAGCTCACCAGGCATGGACAGCGTCACGGCGACAAGTGCTCCTCACACTCCGAACTTGGCCTGCTGCCAAACAGAAGCAAAAAAATTGAGTATAGGGAAAATCACAGAACTCTCCAAAAAACTGCCCATTTATGTTTATGTCTCACTCGGTTTTTTTTCTTCACTGCACATCACACCATCTTTATCACCAGAGGGCAACTAACCTCCGTCACCTTATCAGAAGGTTTACAGCAGAGTTAAGCAGACATTGGTTAAGATTGTGGAAAGTCACGAGTTTTGATAAGTTCCAAGTATCTTTTTATGTCTGACTTAATTAGAAGTCTCCCAACATCAGGACCACTTGTCCTGCCACTGCTGCTTGAAAGGACTGTTTGTGGCTGTCCCTCTCACATGACTCCTGTCTTACATGACTCCTGCATCACGCAGGTGCCTCCACCCCCTCACCCACCATAAATCTCCATGATCATCCTTGTCTCACCAGCAGAATCTGAACAGTCCACACACTCAGTTCTGAGCACAGACTTGATTTACACTACTGGAAAAGCAGCCCTGAAACCCACAGTGGGCGTGACCTGACTGTGTGATGCTGATAGGAAATGAACGCGGGCTGATGCGTGGGTCAGGTGAATGGCTGCCTAGATAGAGACAGGAGTCCCACCAGGCACTGCTTCCTTTAAAATGCTTGGGTGGCGTGCTCAAGCTGCCTGGTGCTAGATTGGAGCCCAGCCGCTGCAGACGGTTCTTCCTTTGCAGCGGGATGAAGTCAACGTCCCACATGAGAAACTATTCTGACTCATGCTTGACGACAGACGCCTGTCAGCCTCCTCTCAGGGTGACGCAGATCCAAAAATAATGTTATCTCAGACTGTTTTTACATATAGGAAACAGTTTCTACATCAAACCTGTCCTCCATATTCAGGCAGAAAGGGTGTACTTTAGCCGAAACATTTTCTTGTGGTTGTTTTGCTATTGCTATTGTAAAAAACAAAATAAAATAAAATCTGTTTTAGCTTACTCTTTATTACCCTTACTAGAAAATATTAAACATTATGCATTAAAGGCATCTAATAATGACAAATTATTAGATGAGGTGTTTTTACAAGAAAAATTAGAGCAATTCAAATTTCATTTTCTAGCTCTGGTTTTTAAAAATTGGTTGTTCTATCTTAATTAAAATGCAGACTAGAGTCTTTACCTACAGAAAAATATATCAAATAAAAATATTGAGGACCTACTATGCATACTGCCAAGGAACACAAAATAAATAAGTGCTCTAGTCAGGACGGCGACAGGGCAAACAGCCAACCCCGCTCTGCCATCATCACACGTATACTTCAGTACTGCAGGGTCTCCATCCGTGAGGATCATTAATAATTTACATTCCAAGAGGGAAAAAATCCTACCAAAAATATAACAATTAGGAGAGATTTTTATATCATCATTTTTAGATGCACATAAACATTAACCATGAAAAGGATTAATTAAAATGAGTTTATCGCCTTCCTCCAACCCTCTGACAAACCACCTATGACCTGAGAAGGCTGCTAAGGTGTCCCCTGAAGGCTTCAGAGGAGGTTTACCTGACTAGTTAGACATAAATGCGTCCAGTCAGAGAAGCCACATCAAAAACAGAAGAAGGAGAATGACAGCCCCCTGGGGGGGTCTGCCCCCAAACCCCCTGCTAGGTCTCCCCGTGAAATACAACCAGGCAAAGCCAGGGTGGGTCTCATTCCCTCTCACTCATGTGAATTTCCAAGTTGCTTGGTAAATTCTGGAAACTTGCCTTGTCATTAGAAGTATCCAGTGTACTCAATACTAATATGAAGCCAGCAGATGACTAATGCACACCCACTTAAGAGACAAACTCAAGTCAAGTCACGTGTTGGGGAGGAGGAACAAGGGAGGGGAAAGGGCAGGAGGGGAGGGGACTGGGCAGCTCCTGCCCAGTGGGAGCAACGTCAGGGTACCCGGCAGACCTCCCAGTGCAGGACACAACCACAAAAGGGACTGTACCTAACAAACTCAGATATTGTAACCTCGTTGTTTGTACCTTCGCATTAACCTGAAATAAAAATAAAAGACACAAAGAAGAATAGAATGATCTGATTTTCTCTCTCCAGCTACAGCTCATCTTTGCCTTTCCAAGTGTGCATTTCCTGTGTGATTCCATCAGCAGACAGTGTCCATCTCGTCCACCTGTGTGTTGGTCCCAGACCCAGGGGATGGTCTGTGTTCTGACTTTGCTAGATAATGCTATTATTCAGTTTATTCTCTCCAAAAGGTACTCAAAATTGTGATAAATATCATGGTGACTTTGAGCTTAAACAAAATGGCTTCAATGAAGAAAAGCATTTAGGATTATAAATTTGCATTTAAACGCTTGACCCTGCTAGCAATCACTTATGTGGCAGTATCAAACAGCATGAGATCAATCAGAACGCAGTTTGAAATTACAGGCCTAACTTACTTGATTTCATAATAATTTTAGGGTTTTTCCTTTAAAAATCAATATCTCAAAGACAAATTTTTTTCCCAAAGAATTCTCTTCCCTTTTCAAATAATGACTCCCCCATGGTTTACAGAATGGCATGTACAAAAGCACTATTTCTACAATAATTATTTCTAATTTTTAAGTTTAGCTATGCAACATCTGCCACATATTTATAAGTATAAAATCGTTGAACTGAAAGCAGACTAATTTAAAATATGTAAATGAAAATGTTCTAGGCTGGACCAATAATTTGCATATACGTTCTATTTTGAACTACATTTGTGTGATTGCAAGACAAAGAATTAACATTCAGCATACACCTCTTCGGTGCTGCCCTAGAAACAGGATAAGAACTAAGAGCGTAATATTTACAAGCAAACAAATTAACAAACTAGAAAGTTGATGAGGCCCAACAGAGTAGCTACGAGAAAAGCAACTGGGTAGAATCAAGTTATCCTCAAGAGAAGTTATGCAAATTTAAAACTTCTAAGAAAATGAAATTTAGTGTTACAAACAAATCAAGAAAACATTCTTAGTTTCCTTTTGTGCTTATGTTACGATTGATAATACTTATGGCTGTATAGCACTTTTTCATACAGGAACCCCAAAACAATCTGATGAGTTTTTTTCTTACTCAGTTGTCCTACTTTAAAGAGAATAGCGTTTAACCCTTTCACCCTAAAAAGAACCTGCTAGGTAGCATTTTACCACACACCAACCTGTGCCTAAGGTACATTTCTGTGTTCTAAATCTTCTGTGTAAAAGGTACAATTCCCATCTTAGAGACAGAGAAACTGAATTATACAAGGGTTCATTGATTTGTTCAATTCATCATAGATAGAAAATGGTAAAGCAGAGATTCTCCCCAGGTATCTGTCTGTAAAACCCACGGGCTAATTGCCATAGTATATTCCCTCTGCACCACCAGCACCCTCAGCAGAATCACAACACCAGCTCCAAATTGCTGAGGACAGCAGGCTAATCCCAATTCCACCTATCCGATCAGCCATCCTCTTTCTACACCAAAGGATTGTGCTATCCAGTGTGGGTCTTTACTTGCTAAATCATCTGCAGTAGACATAGGTGCCCATGTAGACTAATCAAGTTCAATTTTCATGTGGCCATGTTACGGTTGAAGTGAGGCAATGCTCCTGTGTTTTCACTCTGAGAGAGAAAATCCTCCCCCAATTCCCTATTAACCTCATACCCAGAGTTGCACAGGAGGGTGGTGAGCACATAACCTAGCACCACATTGAGTTGTCAAGAATTTATGCAAAATCAAATGTGTCTACTTGTCTTCTGTGGATTTACATGGCTCACTATGGAAGTTCTGAGACAGACTGGTCCTTCATTTCACTTCCAAGAAACAGTTGGCAGCGACCTTTGGACTCAACTGTGCAGGTTTCAACTTACATGGTAATCGAGGTACTGGGAGGCTTCATTTGCTTCCATCAGTGCAGATTTTATGTTTCTTGATTTTTCTGTCTCAAAATTTTCATAATGACCCACATAGCCTGTTCTTATACAGTGGCAAGCTGAGCTGGGCTCCAGGACCTAGTCCATGTGGACCAACAGCTGGAAGATAATTCTTTAGCTCCTGCAGAGTGAGTCCCCACACCCTCCCATTTGCACCTTACCTCTCTGTCTGCAGGAGGAACCCGTAGGTCTTGGAGAAAGAGCTTTTCTCCTTAAGGCTCAATGCAGAGACATCACGGGACAGTTGTCAGCACCAGCTATGGAATGCTCGCCACGTGGGGCTGATTCTGGAGTCCCCTACGGCCACGCATGTCAACACAGCATAAAAGAAAATCATGTGGATTCCCCAGAATCTCCGTGAGTGTACAGGTAAGTTGATACCAGCTATGTAAACTCAGTTCTGACTTCCCTCTGAGCTGTTCTGTAATCACAGCAGAAGGCGCTCAGAGCTCTTGACACCAGCAGCTCCACAGCTGAGTACAGCCTGACGGGCCACCTGTTGTGAGGTGGGAGCCAAGAACAAACATGAGCAAAACCAACTTTGTTTGCTAAGCAGGAGCAGGGACACCTGCCATCACAGCCAGTACAGCCACCCCAAAAGACAAACTGGGGTCCAAGCCACTCCCCTGTGCCTGTTGCTTTTGTTCACCCTCCTTCCCATCCGAGGAGGAGTCTCTGCCACTTGTTATCTGTACTGTGGTAACAGGCTACTAAAGCATCATCATTTTCACTTTTAAAGCATAGGCCAAAACTTGTGTACGTAGTGTGTAAGCAATAGATCTGCTTCAGAAAATTAATAAAAATCAATAGCATGTGAATAGCGTGTGTGCCAAATGCTGAAAATGAGAAATGTCCTCACCATATGTAGTTTTTTAATTTAAAATTAGGTAACATTTTAAGCTTCACTAGTTTGTTTTAAACAATCTTTTTATGTTCTGAGTCTATATGAAATCAGATGAGCTACATCAAATCATTCCGTTACAATTTATAATCTGTAAAGGAAACAGCCCATGGCAGTAAGGGTTTTTTGGTTGGTTGAGTTGACTGGACCTAGCATGGGTCTGATATACTGGACATATTCACCTCTACATTGCCTTTTTAATACTGATATTGTGTCTGTTAGGGAGGTATTACCATAACCATTTTACAGGTAAGAAAATTGTATTTCTAAGAGGTTAGTAAACTCATCTAGGGTCATACAGATAATAAATAGCAGGTCATCTGCTTGCAAAGCTGCCAACTCTGGTGTACTAAGCACTAGATAGTTTCTATGGCCTCTGCCTGAGGAGACTGAACTCACTTGAGAAGCTGGGTAAGTATCAGACAACATAGCAGGACAACCCATATGGACAGGATAACTGTTCTTTTCCCTGAAAATGCCAAAATATGTGGACTAGACAGACAAGAAAATGTGCAACAGCCCCAAACGTTAGTTCAGAATGGGTCAAGGTCTCTCTAGAGTAACTGTGGACTGAGGTACCGAGTCTAGCCCTTGTCACGGCCACAGAAAAGGACCATGTAAGTGGTGTCTCCCATTGTCTTTCCACCCCACCCACATCAGGCATACTGCAGAGAAGTTTCTAGAGAACCAAGACAAGCACAGTGACATCACCACAGTGATGTCTGGGAGAAAGACGGTCTCAGGACTAACACAGAGCACAGTTACCACCTTCTGAGGGTCCATCAGTCCTCTCATGGAAATAAGGAATAATCACCATGACCTATTCCATGATTTCATCAAAGTCTATTTTAGTGATATTAAGGCACAAAATCACCCTATGGGGAGAATCCACAATGCCCATTCCTACCCCCCTTCTCTTCCATTTTCTGCTGCTGAGAAGATAAAGCTCAGATGGCGTCACAGACACGGAAATCTGCGGAGCCCCCAGACAGTGATCCGAGTAGGAGGCTGGGAGTGGAGACCAAGGAAGAGCTTCAACTGTTGATGACAACAAGGGCTGGGGCTGAGCAAAGACCTGCTGAACTGAGGTCAGAAGGCAGGATCACGGAGAAGGGAGGTCCTGGGAGCTGAGAGGGCAGTGGGTATATCGTCCAGGCACACATTTAAATGGCCAACAAGTAAGACAGAGGTGATATGAGACAGGGGGAGTGGAAGCCACAGAGCCACTCTGAGAAATGAGAAGGGGACCTGAGTGCTTCTAATCCCAGCACTATAGGAGGCTTGGGCAGGAGGGTTGCACCAGGCCAGGAGTTCTAGACCAGCTTGAGCAACAGCAAGGTCCCTTCTCTACTAAAAATCAAAAAGTAGCCAGGCATGGTGGTGTGTGCCAGCTACATGGGAGGCTGAGGCAGAAGGATTGATTGAGCCCAGGAGTTTGAGGTAACTGTGAGCTATGATGACGCCTCTGTGTGCTAGCCTGAGTGACAGAGCAAAATCCTATCTCAAAAAACCAAACCTAACAAAAGACCCTTGAGGCCAGACAAATCCACAGAAAAGTATAGAGAATGCACACTGCCCATGCAGACCCGCCTTGAGAACTTGGGGACTGCAAGTTTACTAGTCAACTCTACTGCAAATTTCTCTTTCAGTAAAAACCCCAGATCTCTGAGTTACAGAATGGGGCCCGCACCGGGGCTGCGCACATTTCACAGCACTTGAAGCACAATTCAAATAGTTATGGTGGCTGCCTTTACTGCCCATATTTTTTTCATTTTTTTTACTGCACTCTATTATTCTTTTCCAGGCAAATTTAGTTTCTTATCTGATAAGAAGAATAGAGCTAGCATTTTATGAGGAATACTGTGAGGAAACAAAAAGTTAATTCTTCTTGACATTAGCAGAGATTTTAATTAGGCCCTGCTTGCCTTCTATCTTCATACTGGGAAAACATGGTCCATAATTTAAATAACATTGAAAATGTGCCCAGAAGTGTGCTTTGTAGAAAGCAGTATGGATGGCACAGTACCAACCTGGAAATTCATAGCCAGTGTTAGTCTAAGAGGTCTGTGGTGAGTGGTGAACTGCAAACATTGCTGTCAGTGATTTTAACAACAAAATAATATTCAAAATAGGAAGCAGGAGGATACAACCATGGTGGGAAGCACACCCAGCTGAGAGAGGGTGCAGGAACGAACATCATTAAGTAATATGACCTTTCCCAGTTTGGTTCGACCCCGAATTTCTCTGCTGGAATCCAGCATAACACATATTGGCAATAACTGGCATGCACATTTGAATTTAATGGAGCTTTGCCGATATCTCCATCAACCGTTCTGAGAACCATTTTGCAAATCAAACATATGTTGAAAGGCTGTAAGGAGTAAAATGCATTATGTTTGCACTAACACATGTATCTGTCATACTATTAATAATTTTAGCAGGAGTTCAGTGCATGCATGAGCAAGTGATCAAAAAGTCAGTGTGGCACCGAGTACCCTAGAGGAGAGTTCCTGGGGAAGGCCAGGGAGAGCGTGCAGAGGATGTGCCAGGACACGCGGCTTCCCCGGGAGATCGGGCTGAGCGGTTTTCAGCGATTACTTCAAGTTGGACTGAAAAGCAAGAATTTGCTACTAACTTTGAAATGGAGTGAGGTTATACATTAGTAGTGTGAATGCTGTTGTCGGAGTTTATGTAGCCATGGCACAAGAATATGTCCACAGGCACAGGAAATTAAAGAGCAAGAGGAAGTGAAAGGAAAATTAGGGCAAGGAAACAGATAAAATAAATCACTCATGAGGAAGAATTAGCAGAAAACTCCAGGCAACATGAAGAACCAGTCCAGAACAACCCCTCCAAGGGACAATGAGGTAGCTACTGCATAGGATTCCACCTATAAAGAAATGTTAGGAATGACAGAAAGGAAATTTAGAATACACATGATGAAAACAATGAAAGAAATGATGAAAACAATGAAGGAAACTGCTAATAAAGTGGAAAATAACCAAAAGGAAATCCAAAAACAGAATCAAATAAGAAATGAACAATATGAAGAATATAGAAAGGATATAGCAGAGCTGAAGGAACAGAAGCAGTCAGTTAGGGAACTTAAAGATTCAGTGGAAAGTATCAGCAACAGGTTAGACCACGCAGAAGAAAGAATTTCAGAGGTAGAAAACAAAGTTCTTGAGATAACTCAGATAGTAAAAGAGGCAAAAAAAAAAAAAAAAAAAGAAGAAGAGAGAGAAAGCAGAACGTTCACTGTCAGAATTATGGGACTTTATGAAGCATTCCAACATACAAGTTATAGGAATCCCAGAAGGGGAAGAACAATGCCCCAGAGGAATGGAAGCCATACTAGAGAATATTATAAAAGAAAATTTCCCAAATATCACCAAAGATTCTGACACACTGCTTTCAGAGGGATATCAGACCCCAGGTCGCCTCAACTCTAACCAAGCTTCTCCAAGACACATTGTGATGAACCTGTCCAAAGTCAAGACAAAAGAAAAGATTCTTCAAGCTGCCAGGAGTAAGCACCAGTTGACCTACAGGGGAAAATCCATCAGAGTGACTGCAGACTTCTCTAATGAAACTTTCCAAGCAAGAAGACAATGGTCATCTACCTTTAATCTACTTAAACAGAACAACTTCCAGCCCAGAATTTTGTACCCTGTGAAGCTAAGCTTTACACTTGATGGAGAAATCAAATCTTTCCAGATATACAAACATTGAGGAAATTCGCCACAACAAGACCAGCTCTACAGGAAATAGTTCAACCTGTTCTACACCCTAACCATCACAATGGATCAGCAGCCAAGTAAGAACTCAGAAATTAAAGGACAGAACCTAACCTCCACACTGATGCAAAAGATAAAACCAAGCAATGGACTCTCACAAAATAAGATGAATAGAATACTACCACACTTATCAATTATCTCAATAAATGTTAATGGCTT
>CAUYPK010105152.1:0-23635 GCA_963574355.1 Loris lydekkerianus
AATTTCGGCTCTTTGCCTCTTGTCATTATTTTGTATACTGTGGCTCTTTGCCAAGTTTGGATTTTGTTATGCTGCTTCTGAGGAGGGACCTCTGAGGAGCGATCTCCGAGCGCGTAGTCGAACTTGTTCGCCACCCCTGCCTTTGTGGCTTAGTTTACTCATTCAGAAAATTAGGACAATGATACCATAAAACCTTACTCATAGGATTGTAACTGTAACCTCAAACTTCTGGGCTTAACTGAACCTCCAGCCTCAGCCTCCTGAGTAGCTGGGACTGCACCATGTCTGGCTAAGTTTTCTGTGTTTTAGTATCATAGAAATAGGATTGTTCAGGCTGGTCTCCAACTCCTGAGCTCAAGTGATCCTGCTGGCATGGCCTCCCAGAGTGCTGTGATTACAGGTGTATAGGGCCCTTAACATATTAATCATAGTTTTTGTTATGGACTCTACTATGGTTTGGAAATTTCTAGTTATTTCAAATTCTCCATCTGATAATTGCCTTATTAGTGTTGTGTCTGAATCTGGTTCTGATGATTGCTTTTTCGCTTCCTGCTTTTTTTTTTTTTTTTTTTCCTTTCCTTTGGGCATGGCTTTGGTAATGGAAAAGAAGCCCAAATCTAAAAATAATTTAAAGAGTTTAATTCTCAGCTGAATGTGTACAACCATGGCTTGAGAAGCATGCTCAAGAAGCCTTGAGTGAATGGTGTCACTGTGGTTGAATTACAGTTTAGTTTTATAAATTTTAGGGATATAAGAATTATACACAAAATCACAAATCAATACATGGAAGGTATACATTGATTTGACCCCCAAAAGCAGGACATCTCAAAGCCAGGTTATAGGCAGAATTAAAGATTCTTTGACTTGTGATTGGTTTAAGAAATCAAGTTTTTTCTAAAGGCTTGGAATGTTGTAAATTAAGATAAGGAAGTCTGTTAATCAAAGGCAACCCACCAGACTATAGCCAGATGCAAGCTATCTGATGACTTGATGACTTGATGACTTACAGGTGTGTTTTAACCGAGTCTTACACAGCCTTAGGCCTGTCTAGCCTCCCTTATCCTCAAGCCTGGTAATTCAACCTTAAGGTTTTCCTGGGGTCCCCTTGACCAAAAAGGGGCCCATTTAGTTGGCTAGGAAGCTTAAGATTTTATTTTAGTTCATACTTTGCAAATTTTTTTTTGCAGAACATCATATATGTTTTATCAAGTAATAGGAACTGAGAATAATAGGCCCCCTGTGTAAGAATTTATGTCAATGTGGTTAGAGCTGAGCCGTATTTAATGTTTACTGCATCTGTAGGTACCAGAGGCTTCGAATTCCTCTAGTTCCTTGCTTTTATCTCCTCCACTGACTTTAGCCTTCCCTAATTATCCTCCTTAGAGAGAATCTGTTTGTAGCTCTTTCAGCTATTACCCACTGTTATATTGCAACCCTATTGGTGTGGTAGTAAAGTCTGAGGAAAAAGGAGTAATCTATAATCTTCAGATTAACTCTCATTCCTTCAATGGGCCTGAGTTTGTGGGCTGTATACTTTGCAAGTGTTTCTCCCTGCCTCCTACTGTCTTTCCTGGCTGCAACAGTCTTGATCTATTTCTTTGAATCCCCCATCGCTGTTGACTGGGGTTCCCACACATCCACACCCCACTCTTTTAGACAAGACAGGAAGTCTATAAGGAGATGAAGTAAGAGATACTGGGATAAAGCTCACCCCGGAGAGTGCTCTGGGTGTATTTTACAACAATTACGCTTTTCCTTCCACAAACAGTTTTACAAGGCAATCTTTCTTTGAACTTCAACTTGAGAAACAGGTAGGACTTTTGGAGGAAGAGCCCATTAAAGAGTAGGGGTCCCCGCTGAAAGTAGGGCCCCTATAATTTCTTACTTTCTAGCTAGTCCATTGTCAGCTTCCAGGGACTTGTCAAAATTATCATTTATGTGTTCTTGCCAGTTCATGGCTCCAGGGGCTTTTGCTGCAGGTAAGCATTACCCCAGATGTATTTGTCTGTCCACATTTTGGGGTGGCGGTTTGCCCTGTACCCCTAGTTCTCTGTTAGTTCTAGGAAAGTGATTGATTTTCCATTTGTCCAGTTTTTTCTTATTGTTAGATTGGGAGTGGTGACCTCTAAGCTCTTTTACCTTGGAGCTGGACCCAGAAGCAGAAGTCTATATATTTGCTTTTAAAATGGAGTTTCTTAAACTCTTTGAACCTCACTTTCAACATTTGTAAAGTGGGAAGGACAATAGCCACCTTCTAGGATGATTATGAAGAATAAAAGAGAGAGTATAAAGTGAATTGCACCTAATACCCAGCAAATGATTGGATATTAGTACCTATTCTTTCCCCTCCCCATGGGTGAGTTCATTAGAGGTGTGTAGATGGAAGTACTTGTAGAAAGACCCCCAGGGAGTGACAGGGTGGAGGAGATTCAGTACCATAAGGACAGTTAGGGGAAAAAACCTTTTTTATCTCTGAGATTCCATAGTTCTCTTTCTCTCATTTTCCACATTTGATCACTCCTCTAGAGATAGTTAATTAGCCTAATATGTAAATTAAAAGAGTAGTTATAGTTATAACACTAACTAATATTTTCATATCAATAGCTAGTCCAGTTCTGTACATGTGTAAATCAAGACACCAATGTCTCTGCCATTCAGAGAACTTCACACTGGAAAATTGCAATTATTTTGCTATCAAAACAGAACTGAGGAGCATCGGAATGGTGGCTTCTGAAAGCCTCTCCATCTAACACTGTGTCTGAACAGGTCAATGCTATGCTCCAACAGACAAATGATGACTTCAAGCTATCTTGAAGCCTGTCCCTTAGTTGGCAAGCACTGGATGCAGCAATGACATAAGAACAGCCTCTGGAGCACAGACCAACAAGCCTCCAGGGCACAGATGCCAAGCCCAGAATTAGAGCCATGGTTTCTTCACCACTCACCCTGCCCATTTCAGTCCTAGGAAACTAAATTTGTGACTTTTCAAAATATGGGTAAACTGGATTTTTGCAGTGCTTTGCTGTTGATAGTCATGACTTGTTAAACAGCTCCCTGAGGGCTAAACAATGGGTGGTTCACAATTCTCAGGGAAAGGAATTGTGTCAGTAAAGGATTGCTGTGTCACACATAGGAGCTTCTATGTAGCAAGGGAATGCATCTTCCCAAATACGCTTTGCATGGCACTAACTGAAGACATGCACCAGAATTTATGGGAGTCAGGATGACTCTCTGTGCCTTTATCATGGAATAGACCCTACAAAAGGTAGAGCCAGTAACTCTACCCCAAATTTACCACTCTGACAATTTTTGTACAGACTCAGATAGACGTACTATCTAACATTTCCTCCATCCACGCCTTCCAACTTTGACTGAAGTTTTCACTCTCTTGTATTTACGTAAATGGGACAAAAATCTCAATTTTTGAAGTTAAAATAAGAAATCACACAAATGCATGGACTTTAAGTTCTCTTCCACTCCTCTTCTGATTTGAAAGAGTAATATTTTAATTGTTTACACTAGGTAAGTATTCTGAGCAATGTATCACATCATTACCAGAACAATAAATTATCAAGTAAGATCAACGATCAGAATTACCTTTTTTAAAAAAGCTATTTTAAAGATTATTGTTCCTTGTAGGAAACAACTTTCAACTCAAATGGTTCAAGAGGCCTTAATAAAGGATTATTTATAAAAGTATAAGTAGGGTTAAGGGAATCATCAAGGGAAGCTGGAGTACCCTGAGACCCAACAGTGGAAAACCGTTTTTTTTTTGTTTGTTTGTTTTTTTGTCCAGAGCTGGAGGGGCCTGGGGAGCTCAGAGAGTACTGGAGCCCTGTAGAAGGCTCCTTGTCACTCCTCACTCCTTCCTGTGCAGGGACTGCTGCCGTAACTAGAAACATAATTACCAGAGTAGGGATGGGAGCGGGAACAGAACAAGATGGATGAACAGAAACCTCCATCAATCATCCCCCTGCACAAACACCAAATTCGACAATTACGAGCAAGTACCTTCAGCAGAACCAAAAATCAGGTGAGCTATCACACTACCTCATTTTAACTTTATGTCAAGTACAGAGGCACTGAAGGGGGTGGAAAGGACAGTCTTGTATTGCCTATGCCACCCCTCCCCATTCCCGGACAGTGCCTCATCAGCGCTCCGAGTGGAGAATCTGTGTGCCCAGGAGAGGGAGAGTGAAGTGACTATGGGACTTTGCATTGAAACTCAGGACCAGGGAAACACAGCACAAGGCAGAGAGGTGCCAATGCCCAGGGAGGGACCATTTAGATCAGCCCAGCCAGAGGGAAATCCTCTGCCCTGAAACCTGAGTTCCATCTAGCCACATCATTGGCTGACAAAAGGAGGCTGAGAATGAATTTATCAGGCACCTGGGCCACAAGAGCCGTAATCCTTGGGCAATTCCCGTGGCCGTGCTAGTTTGGAGCCAGTGAACATAATGTGCATGTGACCCACTTGATTTCTTGAAAAGATAAACAAAACTGACACACCTTTAGCTAGACTAAGAAAAAAAGAGAGAAGATCCAAATAAACAAAATCAGAGATGAAAAAGGGTCTAGTTTCAGTTGCAACCGACATTGCAGAAATACAAAGGATCACTAGAGATTACTATGAGCAGTTATAGGCCAATAAAGTAGAAAACCTACACAAAATGGATAAATTCTTAGACACATACCTCTTACCAAGAACCAGGAAGAAATCCAAACCCCAAGTGAACCCATAGCAAGTAATAAGATAGAAATAGTAATAAAAATTCCCCCACCAAAAAAAAAAAAAACCCAGGACTTGGTGGCTTCACTGCTGAATTCTACCAAATATTCAGAGGAATAATACTAACCCTACTTCAATTATTCCCAAATCATCAATGAGGACATAGTAATTTATTCCTGAGACCTGCATCACCCTGATACCCAAACTAGACAATGACACATCAAAAAAGAAAACTATTATATATGCCAATATCTCTGATGAAAAAAGCTGTAAAAATCTTCAAAAAAATAGTAGCAAACTGAATTCAACAACATATTCAAAAGATTATTCATTATGATTAAGTGGAATTCATTTCAGAGATGCACGAATGGTTTAACATTTGCAAATTAATCAACATGGTTCATCATATGAACAGAATGAAGGACAAAAACCATATGATTGTTTCAGTTGAAGGTGAAAAAGCATTTGGTGAAATTCAACATCTCATGGCAAACACTCTTAGAAAACTGGGTTTAGAAGAAACCTACCTCAATGTGATAAAAGCATATATGACAGACACACAGGTAATATCTGGGAATAGGGAAAAACTGAAAGCCTTTCCTGTAAAATCTAGAATAAAACAAGAATGCCCACTTTTACCACTGTTACTCAATACAGTACTGGAAGTTGTAGTTAGAGCAATCAGACGAGAGAAAGAAATAAAGGGCATCCAAATTGGAAAGAAAAAAGTCAAATTATCAATATTTGCAGACAATATTATCTTATATCTAGAGAAACATAAAAACTTCACTAAAAACTATTTGAATTGATAAACAAATTCAGTAGTAAAATTGCATGATAAAAAATCAATAAACAAAAATCAGTAGGATTTCTATATGTCAACAGTAAACAACCTGAAAAAGAAACCAAGAAAGTTATCCCATTTACAATAGCTACAAAAAAAAAAAGCAAAACAAACAAACAAAAAAAACCTAGGAATAAACTTAACCAAAGAAGTGATGAAGGAAAGAGAAGAACACACAAAACACAGGAAAGATATTTCATGCTAATGGATCGGAAGAATCAATATTGTTAAAATGTCTGTACTGCCCAAAGCATTCTACAGATTCAGTGCAATCCCCATCAAAACACCGATGGGATTCTTCACAAAAATAGAAAAAAAAAACAAAAACCTAAAATTTATATGGAACCACAGAAGACCCAAACTAGCCCAAACCAATCTGAGCAAAAAGGACAAAACTGGAGGAATCACCTTACCTGATTATATACTATGACAGAGTAAACAAAAAAGCATGGTACTGGCATAAAAACAGACACATGGATTAAGGAAACAAACTAGAGAACCAAGAAATAAACCCTCACATCTAGAGTGAACTTATCTTCACCAGAGGTGCCAAGAACATTCAGTGGGGAAAGATAGTCTTTTCAATAAATGGTGCTGGGAAAACTGGATATCCATATGCATGCAAGAATGAAACTAGACCCTTATGTCCCACCATGTACAGAAATAAAAATAAAAATAGATTAAAGACTTAATTCTAAGACCCCCAAACTGTGAAACTACTAAGACAAAACACTGGGGAAATTCTTCAGGATATTAATCTTGCCAAGGATTTCTTGAGTAAATGCCCTGAACGCACTGGCAGCCAAAGCAGAAATGGACAAATGGGATCACACCAAGCTAAAAGGATTCTGTAGTACAAAGGAAACCATCACCAAAGTGAAGGGACAACCCATAGGATAGGAGAAGATATTTGCAAACTACCCATTTGATAAGGGATTAATAACTAGAATATATAAATAGTTCCAACAACTTGACAGGAAAATAAATAATCTCATTTAAAAATAGGCAAATGATCTTATTAGACATTTCTCAAAAGAAGACATACAGATTAACAACAGGCATATAAAAAGATTTCTAACATCATTATTAATTAGAAAAATACAAATCAAAACTATGGTGAGATCTTATCTCTCCCCAGTTAAAGTGTTTTTTTACCAAAAGGTAGGCAATAAAGAAAGCTGGCAAGATGCGGAGAAAGGTACCTTAGTACACTGCTGATGGGAATGTAGATTAGTCCAGCCACTATGGAGACCAGTATGAAGGGGTATTCCTCAAAAAACTGAAAATAGAACTACCATGTGACCCAGCAATCCCACTTTTGGGTATATAGCCAAAGAATGATAATTCAGTATATGGAAAAGAGAACTGCACTCCTATGTTGACTAGAGCACTATTCACATAACCAAGACCTGGAATCAATCTTAGTGGTCATCAACAGATAAATGGATGAATAAACTGTGATGAAATATTATATAGCCACAAAAAGAATTAAATCTTACCATTTGCAACAACATGGATGGATAGAACTGGAGGACATTGGGTTAAGTGAAATAAGCCAAGCACAGAAAGACAAATCTTGCATGGTTTTACTTATACATGAGAGATAAATATTAAAAACAATTGATCTCATGGAGACAGAGAGTAGAATGATGGTTACCAGAGGCTGGAAAGGGTAGCAAGGAGTGGGGAATAAAGTAGGGATGATTAATGGGTGCAAAAATATGGTTAGATAGTTAGATATTATGAACAATATTTGATACCATTACAAAGTGAGTATAATCAACAAATAAGTTATAATATACTTTAAAATAACTAAAAGAGTGGAAGTGAAATGTTTCTTACACAAAAAAATGATAAATGCCTCAAGCCATGAATGCTCTAATTACCCTGATTTGATTAATTCACATTGTATGCCTATCAAAACATCGCACGTATCCTTTCAAGATATACAACTAGTATTCACCTATAATAATTAAAAATAATAAATAAAAAATAGAGGAGGAAGGGCATGGGAATAAACGCATGAATAACCTGTCCCTTCTCTACAGGGTAAGACAAGCAAGGTGCTCACTCTTAGTCTTATGCAGTACAGGGTTGCATCTGAGAGGCAAGAATCTTTTAAATTTTGGCATGGGTAATTTGCTTGCTTCACCCAAGTGTTCAAAGCCAACAAGGCCCATGGAAACAGATGACAGGGCTGGGTAATGCATTCTGTGGGGTTCAGCCTCTGAGGGTACAGTACAGGGCTTGAAAAGGAAGAGAATGGGCTTTGGGGGCAGAGGAGAATAATACAGAATAACAGGCACTATTATTTTCACAGGTCAGGGCAATAATTTCTAGTCTTAGGGCTCCTACAAACCCCCTTTGTTCATATTATTTTTCAAGGACAGATTTTTGATAAAGAAAGAAAATACATTGATAACAGTCATTCATAACACAAAAGCAAGATTGATATTCTTCTGGCAATTTCCAATTTAATATTTTATTAAATTAGATTATTGGAACTAGTTTCATGGGAAAAAGATCGCACTCCTGCTGTAGAAAGAAAGAAGGGGGGAGCTCTTTCCTTTCTTCCTGAGGCTTCTTTTGTTAACTATGAAGGATTGCATTTTTAAGGGCAGGCCCTGAAATTCCATTAGTTAGCATTATAAGCAGAACAAGCGAGGTGTGCTCAGCTTTATTAACAGAAAAGGACAAAGTGGTAAATAAAAGTTTACTAATAATGGTGAAATAAGGAGTATATAACATTATTCTTCCACATACTTACATATATATTTTTTTCTTGTTGTTTAAATAAAAAACATTTTTAACATTCATAGTAGTCACTATGTATGCATTGACAAGGAAAGGGTGACCCAGGAGGTTCAGGAGCGGAAGCTAAGTGCTCTCTCCAGCTGGGCCACTCAGCCCAGCAGATCCTCCTTGCTGTCGGGAGCCCATTCACAAGTGACAGATTGGCATGGCCCCTGGAAGTCTTACCAAGCTGACTGAATGCCAAGTGACTAATTCGAGAATATCAGAAGCCCACTGTTAGTTCTATACATTCCACTGATGACAGTTTTGAAATACAAAGATAACTCAAAAGGAAATGCTTTTTAGAGCAGAGCTCTTTTATATGAAATCAACTTCAGTGTAGACCTTGCTGCTAGGAATGTTAGTTTCTTCAGTACTGATGGCAAGAGCTAAGGAAAAAACATTGGGAAGGTACTGAGTACTTATCTGTCTCACTTAATGCTCTCATGACCCTAAAAGCAGGCCCTATTTTTAGTCTTTTTTTTTTTTTTTAAGATGTAGGAAGAAGGACACCAGGGTTGGTGATGCCGGAAGGTGAGGCCAGACTCTCTGCCTCCAGTGCCCGTAGTCTCAGCAATGCCACAGGCCTCTTGGAGCAGATGAGGGTAGACAAACTTTTTTTTTTTTTTTAAAGTATTTAGAAGATATTTTTTAAAAAGATGTTAAGACAATAGAAAACTTCTAAAGAAATTGTGAAGTTTTCCTCATTTTACTCCCAATAGAAGTAAAATGTTCAATCTTTCTCATTTGGTTTTTGTTTGAAGCATCTGTAAACAACAATAAAAAGAAAGGAAGGATGCAAAGAAGGCAGGAAGGAAAGAAAGAGAGAGAAGAGAGAGGAAGGAAGGAAGGAAGGAAGGAAGGAAGGAAGGAAGGAAGGAAGGAAGGAAGGAAGGAAGGAAGGAAGGGGAGAGAAGAGAGAGAGGAAGGAAGGAAGGAAGGAAGAAAGAAGAAATTGGAGCGCATGGCAGTTAGCAGGTGAACCTCCTTCCAAGTGCCAGGGATTTGGGAATAAACAGGACAGATGCAGGCAGCTTCCAGGAGAGTAGAAAGATGTTTATATAATACTAGTGAAAAAAGTAGGTCACACAATGGTATGTAAAATATGAACATGTTGAGATTTAAAAATGAAAACTCTGTACATAGGTCACTACTAAAGTTTTGAGGCAAACTGTTATGGTCTATTATTTCGCTTTCAAGAAACAGTCACCAACATCCTTTCTGATTCACCTGTGCAAGTTTTACCTTTTTTAGCTTATGGCTGTTGCTGGGAAGGTTGCATTTATTTTCTTCTGTGGAGGTTTTACATTTCTTGATTTTTGTGTATCTCAAAACATTTATAATGAGCCATGTATATGTTTGTAACTGAAAGAGAATTTATCAAGATGTTCTCTTTAGGTGGTAAAATGGAGATGAGTTTAGCTTTATTCACTTTGCTTGTATGTAATGTCTAAATTCTCTAGACTAAACCAATGACCATGATCTCTCAAGGCCTCAGAGACTGAGTCTCTTTCTTTTTCATAATGGCAGGATCCAGACTGGTATCAGATGCCAACGGGCAGTCAGAGGTGGTTGTTGATCCAGACAGTGGTCTGCAATATTCAATGACCATGGGATAGAATGTCACATTCCCCAGTGCCCATGTGGTTGGAGCCAAGTTGTGTACAATATCTTCATTTATTTTACTGGCTAGTTTGAGCATGCCAGTTGGAGTACTTGCTTCATCCAGGCAGGTATAAACAAAATAGAAAATTCTTATCAATACATGAAGCTCTGACTGGGTTGAATCTTGGTATGACTCTGGTTGGCAGCCAGAGGTTTGGAATCTCTGCCCTTCACACTTCCAGGAACATTAAATTTTGCTGAGATGTGTTAGCTGTCCTAGAGAAATGGAGATTGTGTTGGACTAATAGGACTGCTAATAGATTTGTCGCTTTGTTGGGCTCCTCAAATTATGCTGTTAAGTATAGAACATTATTTAGAAATTGTTAAAATACATAATTTTGGTCCATTGATCTATATTATCCATACCCATAATTTATATTATGAATTTGTTTTGTTCATGTGCAGGCTTTTTATACCTTGGGAACAGCAAGGAACAAAGTGTTATGTATGCACTTCCTGGGAAGTGAAGGGCTGTGAAATGCAGTTCTGGCTTCGACAGATAAGCCAGTCAATTTAAGTTATATTAAATGAATTCACTTTAAAATGCAGCTTTAATTTCAGTCTGGTTAGAAATGGGTAGGAATGATAGGCTGAAATTTAAAGTCTATAACAATTTCTTTGTAAGACATGATTTTCCAGATTTGGGTTGGGAGGCAACACATGATGATCTATTATAGTCAGTGCCTTCGGGGGTTAAAATAGAATCTCGGGCACTTACATCAATCTTAGACTTTCCTCTTTTCCAAATCAGGTTTTACCTCATGTTATTTTATATCTACTTCTTATTAATACGAAGCTTTTATAAAGCATTTGAGGTTTTTGATTTGTTTGTTATTGAGACAGTCTCACTCTGTTGCCCAAGCTTGAGTGCCATGACCTCAGCCTAGCTCATAGCAACCTCAAACTCCTGGGTTCAAGCAATCTTTCTGCCTCAGCCTCCTGAGTAACTGGAACTACAGGTGCCCATCACCACAGCCAGCTATGTTTTTCTGTTTTTAGTAGAGACAGGGTCTTACTCTTGCTCAGAACTGGTCTTAAATTTCTGAGCTAAAGTGATCCTGCTGCCTCAACCTCCCAAAGTGCTAGGTTTGTGTGCCACTACACCTGGCACTAAAGCTTTTTGTTTCCAAACTTTTTAATTAACTTAATGGTCTTCAAACAGGAAAAAAAATGTGCAAATAATAAATGTGCAGGTCAATCAATTAACCCAACTGAGCACACCCACATATCTTCTACTCAATCAAAACATAGGATGTTCCTGGTATAGCATGAGCCTTCTTGGGCCTCCTTCCAGTCGTGTCCCCAAAGATAACCACTACTCTGACTTGACTTCTGCACAGAATAATTTTGCCTGATTTTGAACACAAATCTATTCATCCATGTGGCTATATGTGGCTACAGATCACTCCTTTAATTCTTGAATAGTATTTTACTGTTGGTAGGCATCAAGCTTATTTTCAGTTTGGGAGCATTATGAATCCTTCTGCTATGAACAATTTTGTTCATATGTTTTGAGTACATGTACACACTTTTCTGTTGGGTCTGTATCTAGAAATGGAATTGTTGGATCATATTGTATGTTTGTGTTCAGCATTACTATGTGATGCCAAACAGTTTTCCAAAGTGGTTATAACACTTTATACTTTACCGGTAGCGTATAAGAATTCTCATGTGCTGCATTCTTGCTAATATTTGGTCTTGTTCATCTTTTTAATTTTAGCTATTCAGGTGGAATTGTTTAGTAGTTTGTTGTGTAATTAACTTTGTATTTTCTGGATAAATAAAGAAGTTGAAAACTATATAGTAAGTGTATTTATCACTTGTTAGAGTCTTTTGCCTAATTTTTCTATTGAGTTGCTTGCCTGATTCATTGTTTTATGGGATTCTTTATGTTTTGGATATAAACAAGAAATAAAACTAAAATTCTTAGCCCTCAATTGACTGAATGCACCCCCCTTTGGCCAGGCAGACCCTAGAGAAACCTTAAAGCTGAAATCCTGGTAATAATTAGGTAACAAGTCAGATATGCCTCATTATTGATTTGAGAGTGTGATGTGAGATAGGATTTTGGAAACTTTACCAGGCTTTGGAGATCCAATAGCTAAATAGAACTTTGCTTTCTATTACTTAGAATTTATATTTTATACCTATTGAAACAGGTGTTTTAGATGCATTTAGGAAGATTTTTGAATCATTTGTTACTCTCATGTATTCATAAAAAATATAAGCAATAAATTGGTTGATGTGTGAGCATCCACTGCTTGGCCTTGGATTCATCCTCCATAGCCTTTAATCCTTTTCTGTGCACCAGGAGGCTGATCTGCGCAGACTTTATGAAAGAACCCCTGCCCCTGGGATTCTCATTAGTTTATCCAATGGGGATCTATCCAGTGGGGAGATCAGAAGGTGTAAATTCTGTAAGGGTGGGGTGTTTATTTCCCCACATCCCTTCCTTCCAGGTCCCTTCTTTCTGTCAAAGGCTATAGCTTCTGCCAGCCACACCCTCCATACAGTTACCCCCTTGCAGGCCTGATAACCATCAGCCTCGCCCTCTCCTCAGCCTCCCAAGTGAGGTGGTGGTAACTGCACCCTGTTCTTCTGGCCCAGAGCCACTCTACTATCCTTTTCTGCTTGTCTCAAACCCTGACCACAACTTTCAGCAGTTCCTCAATTTGGGTGTTTTATCTTATTCCTACTGGGGCCTTGGATGATACAGTAACACAGTTCTTAAAATGTCTTCTCTCATGGAGAATTTGACTCTCCTAAACCACTTTTCAGCTCATTATTACCAACATCATGTTTTTCACCATAACCTCATCTTCAAGGCTAGGCCACCAGGAATATTAGTGATCCTGTGTTTCTTAAATGAGAGCTCCATATCTTTTCTGGGATTTTCTTACATGCAGTTGATACCCATTTTGCAAGTTTTGGTGCACAGATCATGACAATTACATCACAGCAGCAGCCTGGCCAGCAGTCAATTGTAAGGTGCTTCCTGATTCCAGAGATAAAATGTGCATTTTATAATCAATGAAATTCTATAATCATGATAATGATGATGACTATAAAAAAGAGTAAGATCTTTATGTAAAACATTATGCCCTTTAATGCCATCAGGAATCTTCTGTGACTGGTATTTTTATCTCCTTTTTACAGGAGGGAAAATGGAGGTTCAGAAACTTTGCTCAGGATCATATCTACATAATGGCAGAGCTAGGATTCAAAATCAAGATTATTTAGTGACAAAAATGTGTAGTCTGAACCACTTGCCTGTTCAGCTATCTGTATGCCATATGGCTATTGAGCCACTTAGGGGCATTGAGAGAGCATGATACATTTGATAAATTCCTAATGATCTTGGTGATCCTTCAGGTCCCTTCCTGAAACTCCCAATAATGCCCACTTCAACTCCATGTCTTTTCCTTTAATGGTGATGTCATTTGTCCCACTAAAAAAGTCATTTATAAAAATAAAAGCTGATTGGCTGTGACATCATTTTTACCCACCACATAGCAGCTCTAACAGACCCCTTACCCAGTGGCTGGCATCCCTAAGGCCAAATGGACCCAGGCATGCCACTACCTTCCATTGTGTCTGCAGAGTTTCCAACTTCCATAAAGGTAAAGCCTCACTTCAAGCAGCCAGAAGAGAAGCAAGTGCTTATCATGAGAATGTGGAGTGAAAGAGAGAAGTTTTGGAACATCGATAACCCACAGCAGCCCTACACTCACTGTGCCCTTGAGCATCGCAGAGAAGGACTTCTGCTCCTAGAGTCACCGTGCAGGTTGTAAGTTGCTGGTAAGCACCATTCAGCAGAATGAGTGCATTTTCCCATCACTAGGGGTGTGCAAGCATCACACTTGAAAACTGCCCTCATCTCAGTCCTTGCTAAGTGTAGTTGATGGTCTCTTTAACATCTCCTGTCATAGTCCATTTTGTGCTGCTATAACAGAATACATCACACTGGATAATTTATCAATAGCACACGTGTATCTAACTCTGTGTTCTGCAGGCTGGGAACTCTAAGATAGAGGGGACTAAGGTGGGGGCCTTTTTGCTCTGTCGTAACTCAGCGAAAGGCAACAGTAAGAGAGTAAGAGCTCTAATGCCGGACTTGAGCTCCTTTTTAATGACCATTTGTCCATTCCATTCATGAAGGGGAGTCCCATGATCTAAACACTCTCATTAGGCCTCACCTTTACAACATACACTTTTGGGGATGACACATTCAAACCACAGCATCTTTCTTCAGGAAAGTTGGATATACAGCAGAGTTATTCAAAGTCAAGTCCATGGCCCAGCATGCTCTAGAACGTGTTAAAAATGCACATTCTTGGGCCCTATCCTAGACCTGCTGAATCAGAAATTTGGAGGGTCAGTGCCAGCAATATGGGCTTTAGCAAACCTCCAGGTAATCTTTATAAACACTAAAGTTTATGAAGCACAGTATTTTAAAAATCTAGGGATCTATGGTGATCTTAGTGTACTTTCCATAAGATTTAAATAGTGGATGAAAAAATACATATTTATTTTACACATAATATCTTACAAAAATGTGTAAAGTTTATCATTTCCTCCTCCTCAGTTCCACTCTTCAGAGGTAGACAGATCTAAAAGTGTGACAGTAATCTATTCCTACCAATCCATGTTTATTCTCATGTGTACAAACATACATATTTCTATCTGATTTTTTTCTCTGCATTTCTTCCACTTTTGTTGTTAATTGTTTTTGTTATGAAAATGAGATCATATCCCAATACACAAGATTACTTTGTGATTTGCCTTTTTAATTTAATGTATATGAATATCCCTCCAGCTCAGTATCTATAGTTCTACCTTCTTTTCTTTAGGAATTATAGGATATCCCAAAATATTAAGATTCCACATTTTATCCAATCATTTTTCTATTGCTAAACATTCAGCATATTTTCAGTTTTTCACAGAGGCTAAATTACAAAGCTTCATGGTGAAAATAGCTTCTGACCTTGGATCTGAAACATAGACTGAATTTGAAGCTAAACAAGCAGATATCTGAGAACATTCTTATGCCTAGCAAGGGCCTGGAGAGCCTGCCTGAGCTACTCAAGTGGGGTGTCTCTGTCTTCAAGCACTTAGCAAATACTTACCAACTGTCTTCCAGGTGCCAGGCATTGGCCACTGTATGGGAAAGAAATGGTCAATGTGACAGACACACTTCTGATCTCCAGGGATCTTACTCTTCACTCAGGTGACATTTTGGCACAAAAGGCAGTTATATTGCTGTGTGACTGATGTCAGCAGGAGTATCAGGAAGGTACTGCAGAGAAGAAAAGGGACACCTAACCTGTCCTGGAAGTATCAAACCCTTCCCAGAAGAGATGCCAAGTAAGCTAAGACCTGTTGATTGACTGTGAGTTAATCAAATGAAGGAGGAGAGGTGTTCAAAATGGAGAGCCTGGCAGGGCAAGCATGGGGAAACTGCAAATAGTGTGAGGGAAGGAGAGATAAAGCTAGAGACAGCAAGGATCCTCGTTACGAAGCCATTTGAAAACTTCACCTTTTTTCTTTATTCACCACATTGCATGGGCGGATGATTCTTATAGGAAAAGCAGACTGAGCTAAGGACAGATCACATGTTTCCATGACCTGTGCTTAGGGGTCACATACATAGGAGCTAAGTTGTTTGGGAAAAGACAAAGACCATGTGAGAAGCATGTGTCTGTGAGTGGACCACATGAATGTCACAGAAGAGAAGAGAGTTTTGTAGCTGCCATGAATGAGAGGAGAAGATAGATGATGAAAGATGTTTTCTTAGAAGTTTTGTTTTTTTGTTAAAAACCCTTATGGCTCCCATTCCAAACTCCTGGGCCACAAACCAGTACTAGTCTGCAGTCTGTTAGGAACCAGGCTTAAGCCACCTGGTGAGTGAAGGTGAGTGAAGCCTCCCCTGTTTTTACAGTCTGTCCCCATTACTCACATCAGCACCTGAGCTCTGCCTCCTACTGAAAAGCTGAGGCATCAGATTCTCATAAGAGCACAAACCCTACTGTAAACCGCACATGTGAAGGACCCATGGCACCTAGAAGACAGTTGATAAGTATTTGCATGCTCCTTATGAGAATCTAATGCTTGGTGATCTGAGGTGGAGATGCAATGTGCTTGAATTATCGCGAAACCATCCCTCCACTCTCCGAAGTCTGTGAAAAAATTTCTTCCATTAAACCAGCCCCTGGTGCCAAAAAAGGTTGGGAACCATTGCCTTGTGCCATTACTTTATGGACAACCACAGGAAAAGACTTTTGGAATTTCAAGATTTCATAATCAGACCACTCTTTGTTTGAATGAGAAACTGCTCTGAGCATCTCCCATAAGGATGACAGTTATATTTGAGTTACAGATCTCTTACATTATTAACCCTGACCACAATCTTTTCAGCAGCTTTAAGGACAAGATCTCTGTCCCAGGGCAGAAAGCCATACAGTGACAAGGACTACCCTGATAGTCCAAGATGTGCTCTTCCCATTCCATGCTCACTGTCTCCCATCTCTGAGATAACTTCCCCCATGTGGGTGTCTGCCTCCCTTCTACCCCTAAGGCTCTATGACATGGCCCTGAGCACGGCATAGAGTGTGGCTGCCTCCACAACCATCCATGGAACAGTTACACCTCCTCCCTCCTCTCATCTCTGTCCCTAGAAAATTTGCCATAGAGGCCTCTGATTCCACATTGTACTTCTCAGAACTCTGAGCATAGCCTCTTAGAAGAACATTCTTTCTTATATTTAACTAGTATTTACCGTAATACATTCCAACAATGTAAAAGGGTAGCGGGTCCACTGTGGGAAGCCCAGTTCTCACTCCACCCCCTACTTTGCTCTCAGAGGTACCCAATTTGATGTCTGTCTTTCAATGATTGTTTCAAAACACACACACACACACACACACACACACACACACATATATATACACACACAATATACATCATTTATAGCAAAAGTAAGATTTTACTATACACTTTATGAAATAATTGCTTTTCTTAAAAAAAAATCTTTCAAGGATATCTTCCCATATCGGTACATGTAGAACTACTTTGTCCTTTTTCACTACTAGACATAGTATAGATGTGTCATAATTTCATTAATCCTCTGTTAATGGACATGCAGCTTATTTTCAACTTTTTCTATACACAGGTTTATGTGGTAAAGATATAGCAATGTATATAGACGCAACCAATCCTTTTTTAAATTTATTTTTTATTGTTTGGAATTCATTGAGGGTACAAAGAATTAGGTTACACTGATGCAATCTATTCTATATTATAACTTTCTTATAATGAAATTAATGTCCAGAAAGAATATATTCAAAAACCTTTCCCCATATTCTTGCCCAAACTGGATATTTTCAATAAATTCCTTTAATTTGTGTCTTATGAGGACTTCCCTTGCGCTGATGTTACAACAAATTTCTCTATATTTTTCTATTATACTTCTCATTAATGCTGATAATTTTTTGATCCATTGATCAGAAAGCTGCCTTTGTAAATAAAGTGTATATAGAGACACAGATATACTTTCATGTTTATGTATTGTTAATGGCTGTTTTTGGAGACAGTATTTTTAAAACAGCAGAGTTGAATATTTGTCTAACACTGTATGAACTTAACTTTATCTTCTCAATTGACATAAATCCATTCAATGAAGGGTTCATCTTCTTCCTACTGATATGAAATGGGTCATATAATAAATTCCCATATACCCGTGAGTGGGCTTGCTTCAGGCTCAGTTCTGTATTATTACTTAATTGGTATTTTCCTGCACAAATGCTACACTCTTCATTTCTTTAGTTTTACAGTCTCCCCACCCCAAATAGTTTTATTGTTTAAATTTTTATTTTTGGTAGAGCAAGTCCTTACTTGTTCTGTTTCAAAAAGATTTTAGGTTCTGCTTGTAAAGATCTCAGTGGGGCTTGTAATCAGTATTTTATTGACTTTGAGAGAAAGGTAACACTCTGCAACTGATAGATGTAAAGTGGGAATTTTACTACACTGGGGGTCATGCAGTTTCCTGTGCTGTGAAAAAACACTTGTAAAGATGGATCAATACAAAGACATTGATCCCTAAAATAAGATCGTTAGCAAACATCATCCCTATTGACTCAACATTGTTGCTCCAAAAGGCACCACCACTTCTGTTGCCTAGATTAATTTTTAATCAATTACATGCTGAGTGAACAAGTACAAATAATCCTCTCCTTACACAAGCAAACCTCTGAAGGGCAGTGGAGAGTGGCTGCCTTTCCAGCTTCTCTCTGTCTCACCTAGAATAATTAGCCCAGCTTCCCTGCTCTCCCGTGATTCCATAGCCTCATAGAGTGGGAGTGTCTTGCTGGACTCCACAATAAACAGCCTCCGGTGTGAAGATTTGCGGTCAGGAATTTTGCTGGCAAGTGCTCTTGTGATTGGACGGGGGAAAATAGAGCTACTATACAACCACAGAAAAGACCTCCACGTCCTGTCTCAAGTTCTGGAGCTGCAGATTTGTCTCAAGTTAGGGCAAGGGGGGTGAGTAGACCTGTGTGGTGGCTATCCCCACAGAGAAGACTTGATCTTGGGTTAACCAGCTCTCCTCAGCTGAGGGGAATTCCCAAAAAGCCACTGAGCTAAGAGTCAACCCTCTCAGGGTCAAAGGAAAGGAGTACCTGGCATGTGAAGTGGGAATCCGGGCAGCAGATGGCAGCACTCAGTATAGGGAGTTTTCACCTCTCCTCATCTGCCCAGCTTGCCTATGAGCCAAGAACTCAACTACTTTTGGGGATATTGTCAGCCTTGATATTTGACCTTTCACATAAAACTCTTATGTCAATGCAGGCAATATTTTATTTCTTCCGAATATATCACCAGATTCATATGCCAAATAGCAGGGAATGATGGCTGCAGAATTACGTTTTTACCAAAACATAATATATATATTGTATATATATTTGGTAATATATATTACCAAAACATATATATACCAAATATATGTTATTCAAGTAAATGAGGAAAATATATTTAAAATTTTTTTTAAAGAGAAAACCTTATTTAGCCAATGATTAGCATTTTGTCTTATTCTTTTTACATAGAGGATATGAAAAAAGTTTATAGATTATAAGAACACTTTGCAATAAGTCAAAAAATATATCGTAAAATGATTCCCATCGTTTTCAATAATAACATCAATAGTAACAATGGCTATCATTTGTATGGTACTTTAATGTTTACAGAGTACATTCAGGTCATGAGCTTGTTGGAGTCTTATGAAGGGCAGGAATTACTGTGAAAAATCTGAGGCTTAGAGTAGTCAGGTAACCCATGCTCCAGACCCAAGCCAGCAGTCACCCATGGATGATGCAGGTCTGTCTCTTTTCTGCACCTAGAAAGATAAATCTGTTATCAACATCATTAGTGTAGAATTGAACAGACTTTAGTTTTAGGAGCTAGACTTAGCCTGTGGACCCAAAGTCACAATTTGTCTATCTTTGCTTATGAGAGTCCAGTAAGGAATTTCCTTATGATCTGTAGAGTCAATCCTTCACAGATGCCTAAGGCCTTTTATCCTTCCCTTGGTGATCCAGCTAATGCACGATGTAGTAACAGCTATTTTTTTGGAAGGGGTGTCACCTGACTCAGCTTTCTTTCCTTTTCTGTAAGAAGTTGTCCTGAGGTTTTTATTTTCCTTTATACAGTCATTAAGGAAATCAACAGGAAAGTTTCTCAAAAATTAAAAAATATATAACTATCATATGATCCAGCAATACAACAGATGTGTAAATATCCAAAGGAAATGGAATCAGTATATCAAAGAGAGAACTCCACTTCTATATTCATTGAAGCACTATTTACAATAGACAAAATATGGAGTCAACCTGTGTTCATCAACAGAATGGCAAATAAAGAAAATGTATATATATGCAATAGAATACTATTTAGCCTTTAAAAAGAAGGCAATCCTGTTATTTGTGATGACACAGATGAACTTAGAATACCTTATGTTAAGTAAAATAAGCCAGGCACAGAAACACAAATACCACACAATCTCACTTATATGTGGATTTTTTTAAAAGTAGAACTCATGGTAGTAGAGGGTAGAATGGTGGTTACCAGTGGTTGGAAAAAGGATTTGGGTTTGAGGAGATGTTTGTCAAAAAATACAAAATTTCAGTTAGGAAGAATAAGTTCAAAAATATCTATTGTACAACATAGTGACTGTAATTACTAACAATGCATTTTGTTCTTGAAAATTGCTTAGAGAGTAGATTTAAAGTATTCTTACCACAAAAAAAGATAAGTATATGAAATAAAGTATATGTTAATTAACTTGATTTAACATTCCATGTTGTATACATATTTCAATCTGTACACAATATAGGCAAAATTTTGTCAATTAACATTTGTAAAGGTTAGAAGTATGACTCTGACATGAATAAAATATCACTGATACCAAATGGGACAATTAGAGCATCCACAAGAATACTAACTGCAATAAAGTAATATGTAAATAAGTTTAAAATCATTAAGTTCACCATGGTCCTAAAAAATTAAACAATTCACTGTTTACTGGGTGGACAATGCCAGGGAACCCACTCATTGCTTTGAAAACTGGTAAATAAAGAGAATAATTAAGCATTAAAAAAAAAAAGAAATTATACCTTATATTCATCCCAGGGATTCAAGGTTGATTTAACATATGCAAATCCATAAGGATAATTCACCATATAAATAGAAGCAAAAACAAAGACATATGATCCTCTCAATAAATGCAGAAAAAATATTCAATAAAATTCAGCATCCTTTTGTAACAAGAACACTTAAGAATACAGGCAAAAGTTGCACATTTCTTAAACTGATTGAAGGCATCTATGACAAACCTATAGCAAATTGCCCGGGCCCACGGGGCTAGTTCAGCAGGGACCTAGGGTAGGAGAAATGAGAGAGTGGAAGAAGGGAACAAGAGACACAAAGAATGGGGAGCAAGACAGGATTCTGATCAAACTCCCCAAAATTTATTTTTCAACAGCCATATAAATACAGGCAGAAGGGGAATATGCCCACGGGTGAGTTTAGGGTGGGGGATTTCTGGTAACAGGTGTGGTGTTTTCAGTTTCTGGAACCAAATTCCTGGAACCAAGAGTCACAACGCCCTACCCACCCATAAATTCCTGTATTTATGGCTGTAAATTTCTATTATAAGCTTTTTATTTCTTAAGTTATCGGCTCCCAACAGCAAATAATATACTGAATGAAGTAAAACTGAAAAATTTTCCACTTATAACTGGAACCAGACAAGGATGTCCTCTAACCCACTACTATTCAACATAGTTCTGGAGGTTCTAGCCTATGAAAAAGGCAACAGAAGAATACAAAGAGCATCCAAATGGGGACAGAGGAGTCCAAACTCTAGAACCCCAGAGATTCCTGGAAGTAATAAAGAAATACAGTAACATCTCAGGGTAAAATGTCCACAAATCAGTAGCCTTTGTATATGCCAACAATAGCCAAATTGAGAAGCTAATCAAAGATACAATTCCTTTCACAGTAGCTTCAAAGAAAATGAAATATCTAAGAATATATCTAACAAAAGAGGTGAGGGACCTCTATAAAGAGAATTATGAAACCCTAACAAAAGAAATAGCAGAAGACATTAACAAATGGAAAAGCATCCATGCTCCTGGCTTGGAAGAATCAACATTGTTAAAATGTCTGTACTTCCCAAAGCAATCTACAGGTTCAATGCTATCCTCATTAAAATAACATCATACTTTGAAGAACTGGAAAAATAGTTCTTCATTATGTTGTACAGAACCAGAAGAAAACATATATAGCCATGGCAATTTTTCGTGATAAAAACAAAGCCAGAGGCATTACCCTGCCAAACTTCAGGCTTTATTACAAGTCCACAATGATCAAAACAGTATGGTATTGGCACAAAAATAGAGACATAGACATTTAGAACTGAATAGGAAACCAAGAGATCAAAGCAGTCTCTTATTGCCATCTGATCTTTCATAAACCAAACAAAAACATACACTGGGGAAAAGAATCCTTATACAATAAATGGTGCTGTGAGAACTGGATAACCACATGTAAAAGACTAAAATTGAACCCATTTTATTTCAACATTTATAAAACATGATTCAAGATGGATAAAATCTAAAGCATGAAATGATGAAAACTTTAGAAGAAGGTGTGGGAATGGCTAACAAACATGAAAAATGCCCATTGTCCCTAATCATCAGGGAAATGCAAATTAAAACCACCCTGAGACATCACCTAACCCCAGTAAGATTAGCCCACATCACAAAGTCCCAAAGTTGCAGATGCTGCTGCAGATGTGGAGAGAGGGAACCACTTTTACACTGTTAGTGGGACTGCAAACTCATACAGCCTCTTTAGAAAGAAATATGGAGAATCCTCAAAGAACCCAAATTTGAAGATTGACACCACAATCCCTTTACTAGGCATCTACCCAGAAGAAAAAAAAAAATCCTTTTATCATAAAGACATTTGCACTAGATTGTTTGTTGCAGTTCATTATACAATTGCCAAGATGTGGAAACAACCTAAATGCCAACCAATCTATTCTTTATCAAGCTAATACACTAGTCTTGATAAAGAAGATAGAAATCCAATTTGAAAGACTATAGAATTCTCAAGATCAATAATGGATGTTGAGAGTCAATAGAATACTAGCTTCAGGCTTGGCACCCATAGCTCAGTGAATAAGGGCTCCAGCCACATATACAGAGGGTGGCGGGTTTGAGCCCGGCCCAGGCCTGCTGAACAACGACAACTGCAATAAAAAATAATGGGGTGCTGTGGCGAGTGTCTGTAGTCCCAGCTACTTGGTAAGCTGAGGCAAGTGAATTGCTCAAGCCCAAGAGTTGAAGGTTGCTGTGAGCTGTGACACTATGGCACTCTACTGAGGGCAACATAGTAGGACTATGTCTCAAAAAAGAAAGAAAGAAAGAAAGAAAGAAAGAAAGAAAGAAAGAAAGAAAGAAAGAAAGAAAGAAAGAAAGAAAGAAAGACTAGCTTTAGAGTGTTGAGAGAAAATAATTGGAGATGGAGAATACTGTATCCAGTCAGTGCCATTCAAGAGTCAGTGTGAAAAAATAAATTTTCAAAAAAAGATTGGAAGAGTTAATCATTTCAAGACCCTATCTAAAAGGACTTCTGGAGGATATAGTTTAGGAAGAAGAAATTTGAACCCAGAAAGAAGGAATACATAGAAAGAAGCAATAGTGAACAACAACAAAAAAAGGTATAAACAGACACAGACTATTAAAAAAACTGAATAACATCTGCTCAGGGAGGCAAACAAATAAAATGGCTAGAGAGGCTTATTAGAGTTTAACACATTCTAATGTCATTATTTTGTTTAGGAGAAAGATAGAAAATATAGTATCCAAACAAGTAGAGGAAACAAGAGTAATAAAGAAACTTTATCTATCATCTTTAATCATCAGAGAAATGCAAATCAAAACTACCTTGAGATATCATCTAACTCCAGTGAGACTAGCCTATATCACAAAATCCCAAAACCAGAGATGTTGGTGTGGATGTGGAGAAAAGGGAACACTTTTGCACTG
>CAUYPK010105154.1:0-14212 GCA_963574355.1 Loris lydekkerianus
TCTTGCCAGTTTTCCACTGTTTTTGTCTTCCTCCTGGGGTCCAGAAGTCCCTTGCTGGCTCTCTGTATCCTCAAAGGGATGATCGTAGGCAGGTCCCACCGGCCAGAGATGTCTGGAGTCTTGTCTCCCCAGATTCGCCAAGCCTAGTTACAGGGAAGCTGTTACTCAGCCGCCATCTTTAATCCCCCCCGATTATTAATTTTTAAATCAAATAAAATTAACTCAAATGTCAAAAACAAATAAATAAAATCTAATTAATTAAATTAAATTTGGTTTAAAGCTATCTCTGTACTTTGAATCTGCCCATAACAAAATGCAACCAAACTTAGTATATAAATTGCAAACTAATATAAGAATATATTCTTGGGCTCAGCACCCATAGCTCAGTGGTTAGGGCACCGGCCACACACAGTGAGGCAAGTGGGATTGAACCTGCTAAACAACAATGACAACTGCAACAACAAAAAAAATAGCCAGGGGTTGTGGCGCCTGCAGTCCTAGCTATTTGGGAGGCCTAGGCAAGAGAATTGCCTATACCCAATAAATAGAGGTTGCTGTGAGCTGTGATGCCAAAGAATATATTCTTGTAACAAATACCTGAGTCTCGGGCAGCACCTGTGGCTCAAAGGGGTAGGGCGCTGGCCCCATGTGCCGGAGGTGGCAGGTTCAAACCCAGCCCTGGCCAAAAACTGCAAACCAAACCAAACCAAACCAAATACTTGAGTCTCAGCCAAACATACCATTAACTTCAGCCACTCCCTAGGGGTCAACTGATCAGCTCATGTTCATATCAGACAACTGCTTCATCATTTCCCAATAAGACAAATGCACATCTATAAATTGAGGTGTTTCTGTATATCATTTCTTTTTTCTGTTTATAAATACTGCCTGCATATGTTGTTAGATAGAGCTCTCTGCACATCTCTGGTTCTGAGTGCTGCCTAATTTGTGAATCATTCCTTGCTCAAATAAAGTATGCTAAATTAAAAAAAAAAGAGAGAACTATGTCTACAATTGACAAGCTTCAGAACTCCAACAGATTATGGAGAAGATTAAGCAGAGCAGAATGATGGTATAGCACAAAGAAAATAATTATTACACCTATGGAACTAGAGCTGTGGAGTCGAGAGAAGGCCTTTCTGAACTAAGGAACTTTTACAGAATGTTTTCAAGGCTTTGATATGATGACACCCTACCCAAGTGATCTCTGTAGTCTGATGAAAAATAAATAACATAAGATTATAGTCTCTGCTTTTGAATGCATAACTGACTCTTACAATATGAGCAAAATTTTACTTCATTTCAGGCTAAATGTGCTCATTTTCTTTGATCATTCCTCATGGCCTGGTTTTAGGATCACTTATTTTCCTGGACTTCATTGTCTGATCTGAGGTCATTTTTGTTAATGCTCTAAATTGTTGGCTCTTTTTTTTTTTTTTTTAAATTGTTGGCTCTTTGATTGCAATCCAGTGCTTTAAATTATTTTCTAATCAGTAATCTGCTTCTATTATGTGCATTGTATCAGAAACCACTGGTGGTTCTCTATTTAACCGTGGTTCTCAACCTTCCTAATGCCGCAAACCTTTAATACAGTCCAAAAAGGTCGCGACCCACAGGTTGAGAAATGCTGCTTTAGGAGGTCTTTTACCTCCTTGGTTAAACATGTTCCTATTGATTTTACCTCCTACATATCTCTGGAATCTCATTGTTTTTCATCCTATCCATTATCATTTCACTACCCAAAGATACTATTTCTACTTCTGGACTGCTTCCAGTCTTCCTGAATCTACTTTTGTTCCCCTTAGTATATATCCTCAAATTTCCTATCACTCTTCTGGTTAAAAATCATCCAGTGACTTCCATTGTTCTCAAGAGAAAAAGGAACACCCATTGTTAACTTGGCCTACAAACCCGCAAGGCCTGCTTCTTGCTTATCCCTCCCAGCCTCCTCCTTCGCCACTCTTCTTACTAGAGACTGGGCCTCAATGAGTTGTACATTCAGTTCCTCCAAAGTTGCCATACTTATTCCCACCCAAAGGGTGAGGGGGCTTTAAAGAGACGGCTCATGAAAACATTTTAGTTCTTTGTCAAACATTGCCTCTTTTCTGTATTTCCCACTGTTAATTTTACTCTTCTGTGTCCGTGGGAGTAAGGGCAACGTGACATAACTGAGCTACATCATGCTGAATTGGAGTAATGTTTTAGATGGAAAGTTTATACTTATTTATACTATTGTAAAACTTTGGTAGTAGATTTACAAAAATAAAGATCGTAACAGATTACCAGATTAAAAAAGGCATAAGCAATAACTACAACCATGAGGACTGACAATGCGAAATGGAGGAGGATACCTGATAGGAGAGGATTTACCCCACTTGGTGTCTAAGACACTGACAGGATTGTGGGTCCTTACTGTTACTACGCACACAACGTCTGATACGGGACTGGGCTAGGAAAAAACAGGGGACCTCTGAGTGCAGAGCTATTAGTCACATCCTAAAGGTAATCCAAACCACTGGCTTCTGCAAATTCAGAAATCATATACAGGTATACTTGCACTGAATGAGGTTTAGGATGACAAATTCAGCAGTGAGACAGAGGAGCAGAAGAGGCGATAGCTCAGGAAATCTTTACTAAGGAGTTGTCTCCCCATCCTATAGACCAGTGATTTTCAACCTGTGTGCCATGAGAGGATCTTAGGTGTGCCAGAAAAAGCTTTAAAGATCATTAATTAAATTATTTTAAAAGGAAGTTCAAGGCACAGGAAGTATATTCTTTTTTTAACTCTCTGTTTTGATCAATATCATTTAAGGGTGCCTCAGAAGTTTAACTACGGTGTGCTGTGAAATAAGGTTGAAAAACACTGCTATAGACTGAACAAATAATTTTAAAAAGGTTAATGAAACTATCAACTTTTTTTTTTTTCTTTTTGTAGAAACAGAATCGCACTTTTTTGCCCTCGGTAGAGTGCCGTGGCATCACACAGCTTGTGGCAACCTCCAGCTCCTGAGCTTAGGCAATTCTCTTGCCTCAGCCTCTTGAGTAGCTGGGACTACAGGTGCCTGCAACAACACCCTGCTATATTTTTATTGCAATTTGTCTAGGGCCAGGTTTGAACCTACTACCCTCGGTATATGGGGCCAGCACCCTACCCACTGAGCCACAGCCACCACCCTGTTTTTTTCTTAAATGGATATTTTGGATCACATAAAGACTGGCCCATTCATTGGGCCCTTGTCTTCCATGGGACACATCTTCACTCTGGTTTGATGGGCCCAAGGGTTTTACTCCTGGCAACTTCAATTAGCCCATGAACATCTTGAGGTGTGAGTTATTAGAGGTACTTCCCTTCTACTTCTCTGCTTCTAGTGGGACAGGAACCTGAAAGAGGCAAACTTCTCCATAGTAGTTGGTGTTTGATATGTTGCTTTACTCTGCTTCTTCACGTATAGTTATATTACCATACTTACTGCAGGGTGTTAGCAAGGGTCTCCCATTAACTGTTTAGTGAGAGTTTGACTTAAAGCTGCTTTTAGAGGCTACACTTACCCAGAGTAGAGCACGCAGCAATATCTTATCCCTCCTCAGATAGGTTTCCTGCATCAATTCCAGGATGTAGTCACTTTCCACTCTAGATGTAGGGCTTTGCTTACTTGTTGGGTTACCTCTGATCAAAGGAGGTCCATTATCACTCTGGTGGAGGAAGGGAGCCCATGAACATCTTGATGACCTGCAGGCTCATTGAGTCCACTGTGTCCAGCTCCTTGGAGAAGTGGTCCAGCAGGTTCCATCTAGGGATTCTGCTTGAAGAAGCTCCTGGATGAACACAGGACATTGTGCAGCTGATCCAGTGTGGATAGTGGGAAGCAAAGATTCTCCCACTGGACACCAGCATGGAGAAGTCCGGCACAGTGACACCTTGAAAAATGCCCAGGGCTCTGCAGACCCTCAGATGGACTTGGTGTGCTCCTGGGTCCTGCTGACAGTGGGTCACTGGCCCAGAGCCTGCTCACGTGTCTGCTGTGGGAGGAAGAGCTACCGAGTCTCGTGCTGCCTGGCCGTGTGTTCATCACCACCATGCCATTCTCCATCTACTTAGCCTCCTTCTCTCCCATGCTGGTGCCTGTCATACTGGCATCCTCTGAGGTCTGTTCCTGCTCGGTGCTGGTGTCCACATGCAGGACCTTGGTGAAGGCCCTGTCCTGGGCCGGCGGCTCCTGGAAGCAGCCCATCTCAGAGTGAGTTCCTTCAGAAGGATTCTGGTAACTCCAGATGCTGTCTCTGTTTGGGTAAGATAAACCTCTATTCAGGCATTTTTTTCCCTCTGGATAAGTGAAAAGCTCTGGTTAAAGCAATCAGCTCAGCTTCCTGGGCTGAAGTCCCAAGTGGCAGTGCCAGTGTTTCTAGGACCCAGCGTTCCATGACCACTATGTATCCAGCTTTTTGTTGTCCGTTGCCCATAAACTGGCTCCCCTTGCTGAAAAGATCCCAATGCAGTGCTGCCAGTAGCTCTGACAGATCCAATGCTGAGAACACACATGCTGCAAAGGCTCATTCTCTCTGGCTGGTTCTAGGGTGGCAAGATTGAGAGTAGACATAGTCTTTAATTACAACCACAAGTAGCTTCTACTGCCTGGAGGTGAGGAGGCCGTCCTCTCACAATATTTTTCAGTGGCTTTGACAGGAATTCTACCAACTGTGTGATATTTCTCAACATCTGGACTAAGATGCCAATGTTCATTCCTTTTTCCATGAACGTATAATTTAAATTCTTCCTTCAAGTCAGGTGACCCCAAAGTGAGAGCAGTCATAGACTCTGCTTTAGCTTTTCAAAGGCATTTTGACATCTGTGGTCCAGGTTGGGGGCTCCACATTTTTCCCTTTAAGGGCCATGTACAAGGGTTTTGCTATTAGTCCAAAGTTTGGGATCCAGATGTGAAAGAACTTTGTTGTTCCTAGGAACCCACGCCATTGCCTCGAGTCTCCTTGCTAATTTGGAGTCCCTGATAAGTACCCACTGTTTCAAAATCTGTCCAATTACAGGTTCCACAAGCCCCCCCCCCCCCCCCCCGCAATTCTCACCAAACAGGACATCTGGCACTTGCTTGATACTTTCACAGTGCTGATGTAGACAGGCCAGGCATCATCCCCATTTTACAGATTAGGAATCTGATTTGAGGTTAGGTGACTGATCTAAGGGTTATCAGGTTGATGGTGGGTGGATCTAGAACTTGAACCCATTGCTTAGTTCCTAATCCATTGTTTTCAGGGGTGTCCAATTTTTTTTTTTTTTTTCTGTCATACATTGGAAGAAGAAGAATTGTCTTGGGCCACACATTAAATACACAAACACTGACAAAAGCTGATGAGCAAAAGAAAAGTCCATGCATAATTTTTATGGTATTCAACACCACAGATAAGCAAAACAATCCTTAAATAATCTGCATGTGGCCTGCAGGCCACAGGTTGGATACCCCTGCTAGGCTGTCCACAAAAGTTGCCCTTGATTTTGGCTGTCAGGCAGAATACATTTATGAGCTCCATATTCCCCTTCCTCTCGGTCCCCTAGGAGACCTAACTCTGGATCCAGGTTTCTGTAGTTACATACAGAGTTACATACAGCCACCATGGCCCTAGATGGTCTATGTTCACATGCCTTTCCTGTATTTATCTCCTGGGGCTGAAACTTGGGACTTTAGCTAATGAGTGACTAGTGTGTGCCAGAAATTGTGCTAAACCCTGGACAGACAACAGTGAGCAGAAAGACACAGCCCCTGCCCATACGCTATTTTCAGTAGTGGGAGAGAGACTGACATAGCTTCACACTCACATACAGCTTCAAGATTGCAAGTGTGTCGGGTGCTGTGAAGGAGAGGTAGGTACAGGACGCTACATGAGCACATATGGGCAGGATTTGGCTTGTCAGGGAGCTCCCAGGAAAGATCCCAGTTGAAACCAGCTTGAAGGAGAAGGAGGAGGAGGCGTTAACTAGACAAAAATGGAGCTGCGGCACTGAACTGCTGCTTCCCATCTCTTCCAGCGGGGCAAACCTCATGAATTTCTCAAAAATTCTCAGACCTCTCCACACAGTGAGTAAGCAGATTTTTAAAGATTGGGGAAATATATCAATCCTCTAAAAACTCTAAATGGATTTATAATCTATGAGTCACTCAAAATGTAGATGCATTTGCACCGTATTTCTTTCTGTGGGGTGTCATTTATTGCCCTGTACGTAACACTTGCTACAATGTGTGGCCTCCTGATAGTCTCAAAGGCTCCTAAGGGTTTGCTGCCCATGGTTATCCATTGGCTGAGCTAATTCATGCACTAATTCCCTTTCTATTGGGATAAGAGAAAATAGGAACTTTCCTTTCATCTCTTTCTTCCTTTTCTATTAGGTACCTGAAGTGCTTTTTTTCCCAGTGGATTCTTGGAGACATCTGTGTCACTCAGTTTTCTGGTGTCAAGGGTGGATGGGCTGTGGAAAGACCTAGTGTTGCTTTAGAGCAGTGGTTCTCAACCTTCCTAATGCCTCCTCATGCCACGACCTTTTGATACAGTTCTTCATGTTATGGTGACCTCCAACCATAAAATTATTTTTGTTCTACTTCATAACTAATTTTGCTACTGTTATGAATCATAAGGTAAATATCTGACATGCAGGATATATTTTCATTGTTACAAAGGGGTCGCGACCTACAGGTCAAGAACCACTGCTTTAGAGTAAGTAATTTTGAAATGAGAAAACTATATTAAGGAAAAAGAGCACAAATATTGGGTAATGCAGCAGCTGGTCAAACTGTAATTCAGAACTCTCCATGTTTCAATGGAAAATTTCATTTGGGGGGGGAAGGGATGACTTTTCCCAACAATGTTTAAGTACATTTTCGGAAGGAAAACCCTGGAGTGCTGTCTGAGGAGGGCAGAACCTGGGGATCAAGTCCCCAAATGGTGTCATATGCATTTGCACACTAAAGTGGCGCTGCTCTTCCTTCTGTGTGGAACGTCTAACCTGCCCTCAACCTTGGGCCTTGACCTTGTGGCTTACGCCTCAGCTTGGACCTTTCTTTGAAGACATTGCAGACCCTTTCAGAGAGACTCGAGTTCTCTTTCCCAGGCCCCCAATAGGCAAGGCTCCACCTGCGTTATAGCACTGGCCGTGTGGTCCCTAGTGTTGCTGTCCAGACGCTGGGGGCTACGGAGGGCAGCGGTTAATAGGTGCTCAATAAATACTTGTGATAGGAATTTGCTGTTGTTTCTGTGATACTGGGATTTAAAATAAATATCACAAGGTATCTGGGGGAAAACTGTAATTATGACTAGACGCCAAAGAAATGGGCAACACTACCATGATTACAAGCTCTTGGCACTTACTCTTCTGAAGAAAGTAGGTATTGTAATGTGGCTTCATGATTCGATGGGGGGAGGAAGCACATATATCTATGCTTTATTTGTCACAAAGTGACACATTGCTCCTAAGTGCCAAGTAGCCTTAGTGGTGGTGATGAAAATGCACACGGCATCAAATTATGAATGTAGCTAGGCAAGGCCCGCATTAGAGAGGCTGGTTAACATATGTACACGTAACAGCCACAAGGTGGCAGCTTAGAACTACAACATTACGGAGGGAACTTCCAGCACACAACTGCTGGGACTGTGGCAGGTTGGAGAATGGAGAGTGGGTGTGCTGGGGCAACTGGAACATGGAAGGAAAGAGACCAAGTTTGATAGTACTTGCTGCACATACCTTTATAATTTGTTTGCCCTAGAAAAAAAGGGCAGTGACACACTTGGATGCGCATATACACAGCCAAGTCTCATCAAATGAACAATGAAAGGGTATCACTCTTAAGAAGTGTCAGCCCCAGAGTGATTCTGCTGTGCAGACATGAGCTGGCTGTTTCCTCGGATGGCCTCAGATCCTTCCTACGTCTTCAGGCATGTTTTTACAGGCAGCTTAAGGACTACCCAAGGGCAATTTCATTTTTACGGGGTTGCACTTAACATATTTGCTTTAGAACATCTTATAAATTGCTTGCTACTCTTCTCTGCTTATAAAAACATACCTATCACATCTTGCCTTTCACACAGTAGGTGCCCCACCTATCCAGCTGAATTTAACTGGAGGGAAACAGAAAAAGTGACTGGAAAATGGGAGGTATGGACATAGCAGTGGAGCAAAACTTTAACCCAGCCTAGGGCCCCAAAGTAGGGCACAAGGTAGAGGAGAATGCCCATTTATCCCACTTCTTAGAGCAAATCTGCCATATCCAGGGTTCTAGGAAACTCAGAATCCCCTTCCCTGAGAGTTGGCTGTTCTTTTTTTGAGACAAGGTCTCAGTCCATTGCCCTGGGCAGAATGCATTGATGTCATAGCTCACTGCAGTCTCCAACTCTTTGGCTAAGCAACCCTCCTGCTTCAGCCCCCTGAGTAGCTGGGACTATAGGTGGGCACCCCACAGCTGGCTACTTTTTTCTATTTTTGGTAGAGACAGGGTCTCATCTTGCTCAGGCTAGTCTCAAACTCTTGAATTCAAATGATCCTCCCATAGGTGCCAGCCACCGCTCCTAGCCTTCTTTGCTGTTTATATACTGTCACCATATCCACATCTTTCTAGTGATCTTGAAAACCAGTCTTTATAATACAATTGTGAAACTTTAGATTGCTAAATCTAAAGTTTAGGGGGGTCTCACTCTGTCACTCAGGTTGATATGTAGTGGTATGACCATTGCTTACTGTCACTTTGAACTCCTGGGCTTGAACACTTCTCCCACCTCAGCCTCCCACAGCAACTTTAAAAGAGCCATTGTAGGCACTTAATAAAGATTAGTTATAAACTCAGTCTTCCCCCATGAGAAGTACAAAGGTAAAAATTGACCCATGTGAACATGGAGAATCACTAAAGTAAATAAAATGAGATATGTATATATGTGTGTGTGTGTATATATATATAACAACAGATATATATATATATACAGTTATATATATATATACAACAGTTGTATATATATATACAACAGATATACAGTATATATATATATACTACAGTAAAACACGTATACACTACTTAAAACTTAGCTTTTGTTAAATAGTGTAGAGAAGAGGGGAATCTTGCCCCTTTCCCCTCAAAGGTTCACTGAAGGATCAACCCCAAATTAAGGCAGATTCATAAAAGAAAAAATTAATTACTATATGCACAGGGAGAAATCACCAAGTGATAACCCTGTTTTCCGATGCACTTCAGATTTTTTTTGAGACAGAGACTCACTCTGGGTTGAGTGCCATGGTATCATAGCTCACACTAACTTCAAACTCTTGGGCTCAAGTGATCCTCTTGCCTCAGCCTCCAATGTGGCTGGGACTATGGGCACATGCCACAATGCCCAGCTAGTTTTTCTATTTTTAGTAACGACAGGGTCTCGCTTTTGCTAAGGCTGGTCTGGAACTCCTGAGCTCAGGAGATCCACCTGGCTCAGCCTCCCAGAGTGCTAGGATTACAGGTGTGAGCCACTGAACCCAGTCCAATTCAGATACTTTTATATACAACTTTTGGAAGGGAGTGGGGGAGATTAAAGGGTGTAGGTTGAAATATCATTGCTAGGGTGGGTGCTAGGGAGGACAAATGCATGGGGGAAAATAGATTGACTTGTAAATTAACCTGACAGACAGATGTTTAATGATTTGAGCCAGGTCTGCTTACTCTCAACCCTCTTTCTTGCAGTATATTGAGATCACGGGAAGGGGGATGGGAAGTCAATTGTCTCCTTTGATCTTCTGATCAGGTCTGTCTGGTTGATACAATTAGAGGGTGAAGGAACTCAGGAAGTTTTCCCCTAAAATATGACTGCCTTGTATAAAGAATATTTTGAATTGAAGGTCATTCCAGGTCACGAAACACTGGCAGGGGCTAGGGGCGTACTCTCTATCTGCATAAACCAGACTGACTGTACCAAATGTGACAAGCTATAGAGGAAGTCATTGTCTTAAAATGTTCTATCTTGCTTATTTCTGAGAGTGAATTATTGGGAATCTATGCCTTGCTCTTACTAACCCTTACCATTCTTCCAGCAGGTCAGGCACAAACCTGGTACATCCCTTTGGACCAGTCTTTCAAACCCTGGCCACACCAACTGATCAATGTACTTGCTGGTTATGCCACCATTTAGACCATGCAAAAGAACCTGAACTCATTTTGTTCCTGCCAATATGAGTGCCTGGTGGAACCAGTCTGGAAGGTGGATGTATGCCAGGATGAGGCATCTTCAACCAGAGAAGAAACATCATGCTGCTTCTCCTGTTAGTGAGTCAACCAGACACAGGATATCCTCTTTGAAAGCTCAAGAATTATCTTTTGCTTAGATATAGCCACTAGAAAGAACTTTTTACCTCTGTAGGATAGTCCTAAACATTTTTTTGGGTGATGTATTAAAACAAGATTGTGATCAAACCCTATGGTTTAATTCTACAGATGGCATCTTTGCACCCCTTAGATGATGCTGACACTAAACCCCATGATGTCAATGATTATCAGATTACCAGATGTTATGAATGGCTCCCAAGCCAGGTCTGCGCAACTTGGGGTAAGCTCACTTGCTCTTCTTGTTATGTTACCAGACACTAAAGATTGTATATGGACAGAGCAAAAGTCTGCACTGACTTGGTTAAGTGACAAGATCAAGTCATAACTGAACCAAGGGCCTTTAGTATCAAATATTACAAAACCTAATCTATTCCAATAGACTAAGAGGTCCTATCCAGGGACACATGGACACTGAAGATATGGCAGTGCCAATGAGGAAGAGGAGGCACAGCAAACTACAGACTGGGAGGACAGTTTCCAACCTGAACTTATCTGTATATTACACTGGTTTTTTAATTGTATGTGACAATAAAGTGTGCAAGTGGTTTCCCCTAAATGGTCAAGATGTTATAGACTTGATTATCTAACATCCTCTGTTACTGCAGGTACTCCACTTTATTTTTTATTTATTTATTTTTTGAGACAGAGTCTCACTATGTCACCCTTAGTAGGGTGCCATGGTCACAGCTCACAGCAACCTCTAACTCTTGGGCTTAAGTGATTCTTTTGCTTCAGTCTCCCAAGTAGCTGGGACTACAGGCACCTGCCACAACTCCTGGCTATTTGTTTTGTTGCAGTTGTCATTGCTGTTTAGTAAGCCCAGGCTGGGTTCAAACCCTCCTGCCTCAGTGTACGGTATGTGGCTGGTGCCATAACCACTAAGCTCTGGGTGCTGAGCCAGGTATTCCTCTTTAAATGGCAGCCAAATTACAAACTTGGACTCTTTTGTTCATAAGTAGTGTTAAGCAAATGTATTAGATGTGCTATTATCGAAAAACCCACTTGTATATCATAATCTTAAATTCTTTTTGGTGCTCAGGACTCTGCCTGGCATTTTGAACTCATAAGATTGAAAAGGCAGTTTTGTGTCACTGGGTTTTTTTTTTTTGTTGTTGTTGTTGTTTTGTTTTTGAGACAGAGCCTCAAGCTGTCACCCCGGGTAGAGTGTGGTGGCATTACAGCTCACAGCAACCTCTAACTCCTGGGCTCAAGTGATTCTCCTGCCTCTGCCTCCCAAGTATCTGCGACTGTAGGTACCTGCCACAATCCCCAGCTATTTTTTTTTTTTTTTTTTTTTTTTTTTGGTTGAAGTTGTCATTGTTGTTTGGCAGGCCTGGGCTGGATTTGAATTCGCCAGCTCAGTTGTATGTGGCTGGCACCTTAGCCACTTGAGCCACAGGTGTGGAGCCAAAAAGGCAGTTTTGAATCTCTCCATGGTAACAGAAAAAGAGTTCAATATCACCATGCAAGCATTTGAAGAACTTCAGTAAGAAGTCAGGAGCAGCCTAGTCTCTATTTGAAAATTTGAAAATTATATTTGAAAACTGATACATACCGGATACCCTGATAGCCCAACAGGGAAGAGCTTGTGTGATTATTGGCAAAAATACTTGCCACTTAGTGTGAGTAGAGACTAAGAAGATAAATAAAAGTTTAAAGTTTAAGTAAAGTTTATCTAAGAAGATAAACTGTTCCAATACAGTTATTTGTTTACTGGCTATTTATCTTAGAAGGTAAGATAAATATTCTCCATTAGATTAATGAAGACTTATTTCCAAGAATGGGACACTGCTTTAATTGGGTATGGAGAAATGTGCTTAGATCTGTTTTCTGTGTATTCATCCATTCATAAATTCATTCAAATTTATGTTCTTGTTTCTCTTTTCAGATCTCCTATTGCTAGACTATTAACATGATCTCTCTCTCTACAGACTGACTCAGCCTTTTAATGTGTGAAACTTCTAGAGCAGTTTCAGATGGGGGAATGAAGGAACTCAGGAAAGTTTACCCCAAAATATGACTCCCAGGTACAAAGAATATTTTGAGTTGAAGGCTATTCAAGGCCAAGAAACACTAGAAGGGGCTTTTATTTTATCTCCATAAATCAGAATGACCTGATCAGAGGATCAAAGGAGATAATTATCTTTCCTTCCCCCTTCCTGTTATCTCAATATATGAGGCCTGAAATTTAGGTTCACAAACTCATCCTAGAAAAAGTGCTACATACTTCATTCCTGAATATCACTACAGTCACCTTTAAAGTATTCTCTTTGGGGAGCTACGTTTGGAGCAATTTTAGAACTCTTTTTTCTGGAATAGCCATCAAAGCTCTCATTGTATTACCCTTAATGTACTGAATGTCATTAAAATATCCCCCTTTCAATGTCCCCCCTTTTCCTTTGGATAAAGAAAAAAGTAACTGGGGGCCAGATCAGGTGAGTAGGGTGTTACAATGCAGTTATTTGTTTATTGGCTAAAAACTCCCTCACAGAAAGTGCCATGTGAGCTGGTGCATCGTCATGATGCAAGAGCCATGAGTAGTTGACCAAGATATTCAGTTAAGATCTTCCTGTTTCTCTATCAATGTTTACTTGGTCTGTATGATTTTTATAGTCAGCTTATTATTTTGATACACAATTTGATGAATTTTTACAATGTTTTTATTAGTTCCACTCATTACTGGCCACGCTGACCTCTCTTTATCAGTGATGCCTTTTCTCCCCTCCGAAAAACATTTAATATCCATTTGTACACTGCTGTTTTTTTCATGGCATTTTCCCCCATAAACTTGGACAAACATGTCCCTGATTTCACTTTGACTGTTGTAAACTTTGACAAGACATTTAATGGGTTTTTTTGTTTTGTTCTAATTCAAGGTCCAACACAGCCAGTTTCCTACAGAAATTTGATGAGATTTACAAACATTTCACTAGGAAATAATTTTGTCAGGAATACTAGATCCTACAGTGGTACCAATTATATATTAATATTTTTCTTAACTATTCTCCAAAAGCATATATGACCCATGTGATGGGAGATAAGTGCAAGTTAAAAAGGAAAGGAGGCACAGGGAATCTTTTTGGCACAATATACAATATATATGATATTACATGCCTATTGTCAATAGGACTATCAGCAGAAATTTGGAAATGAGATTTTCAAGTTGTGCCAAGTGTATCAATCTTATGCCAATCTGCAAGTTCTAGTGAAGGCTATGACAAGTTTGACTCAAGGCATTTTAAGGCAAGCTTTTGAATGCCCAACTGTTTTGGTCTAAGCAACAGTTGTTTGTATCCACTGTAGTCCAGACCTACAGGTTTTATGGCCTTGATTCATTTAGAATATGTAAAAGAATAAGTTTAAGAGAGCATCCTGTTTTTAGAGCACAAGATTATTAACATACTGAACGAGGACTGTACAAGAGTGGTTCTCTGGGTAAGGTTATGGAGCATAAATCAGCTTAGAGAATGAGAGAATATTGATGGCAACTTAGGTCTCTGAGATATTCAGGTTTATATTAACTAATAATTAAAGAGAAAATATGAATCAGAGTGTAACAGAATCAGAAAGAAAGTTGAGTTGAAGTGGATTACTGTATTTTTTTTTTATCATCTCAGGTATTTTTTTTTAATTAATTAATTTTTTTTTTTATTATAGATAAAAATATGCACCATAGATGTGGCCCAACCCATTACCCTCCCTCCACCCACACCTCCCCCCTCCCTTCCCCTTCCTTGGTCCTTTCCCCATAGTCTTGTGCTATAGTTGGGTTATAGCCTTCATGTGAAAGCTATAGTTTAGCTTCATAGTAGGGCTGAGTACATTGGATACTTTTTCTTCCATTCCTGGGA
>CAUYPK010105157.1:0-13720 GCA_963574355.1 Loris lydekkerianus
CCGTCTGTGCGCGACGGTGGGCCCCCCCGCCCCCCGCGCGCGGCCGCCCCGCCCCCGCCCCGCCCCCCCCCCCCGCCCCCCCCCCGCGCGCCCCCCGCGCGCCCAGGCCCTTTTAAAATCTCAAATCTCAAATCCCTGACATTATCCTGGGCTCTGTTTGTCAAAATCTCTGGAGTTTGGGATACAAGAAGTACTATTCTAAAAGAAACTAAGGCAATTTCAATGTGTAGCCAATGCTGAGAACTGCTGCTATAAAGGCAAATTCACAGTGGACTATGTTCTTTTATCGGAAATTAAAAAGCAATGATGAAAATTAGACGTCTTTCTGTGAGTACTTTAAGTTCACACTTTAAAGAGCCTTCAGCATCTGGGTTTTTATGGCACTTCTATTATTTTTTTTAATTTCAGATTAATACGAGGGCACAAACGATTAGGTTACAAGGTTTGCATTTGGAGGTAAAGTCGCTGTTGCCTTGTGTCCCGCCCCAGGGGCTGTGCCATGTACCCTGGCTTTGTGCCTGTTAGGCGGGAGCTCACCAACCGCCCTGCTCTCTCCCCCTCACTCCTGCTCCCCCAACTTGAATTGAATTGCGTTTTTCTCTTGTGTGGCGGGTATCATTCTGCTATTGTTATTAGTCTACTATGTGTACGCTGAGGGTACATTCCCCTCCATTGCACACTCTGCCCCGGGGCCTGCTGCCTGGTGCCTAGGCACAGCTAGCTTCCGGCTCTTTCTTTCTCTGCACCGTTTCTGTACCATTGGTAAGAGTAACCTGTTCTCTTTGGTAGAAAGAGAACATCTCAGTTGAATGTTACCTCCCCCACAACTCAAAACGAACCTCAGTTGTAGTAGCTGCTATGTTAGCCAGAGCTGACATCCTCCCTGACAGCAGCCAGCCAGTATGAGCTTGCTCAATCATTTCAACCCCTACAGGTGGTGTTCACAGCAGTGTGTAAACAGGTGAACTCCAAGTAGCATAAACTATGTGCATTAAGTTTTGAGTCAAAGGAAACTGGAAGAATAATCAGGAAAAAAAAAATGGGGAAAGCAGATGATGAACTTCACCTGAAGAGAAATAATACATCTGGGTCATTCTGACAAAGTCAATGTTAGCGCCAGTGACATGTGAATGGCGTCAGTCCTACGTCCCCAGCCTCATGGACCATCAGGCATTCTACTTTTCCTCTCTAGCACTTCAGTTTTTTTCCTTTGTGAGATAGTTTCCAATCGGGTATATTGTTCTTGAATCAAATCATAGAGCATCAAATGACATCATGGTCCTGTCACTCGCATACTCCAGGGTCACGTGCTTCTTCCTGTCATAATGTCATCTGCCAGATTACTTTTGTTCTGTGTGTTTCACATTTGTCCACTGCACCCCTCTTTTTCTCACGTGCCAACATTCAAACCTCAATTAACAGACTACACCATGGATGTAAACCTGATCATTAATGGTGACCGCTTTCCTGACTTCTCAAGGTCATCTGGAATTATAAGCAGATCCTCCAAGGTTCTTGTTACTTCTCCATGAAACTTTATGAGCATGTTCCATATTTTATCATCCAAGTCACCAAGAAAATGTTAAGTATCACCCCCCAGCCAGACCCCTGCAGAACATCATTTGAAGTGTCCTTTTAGGTTGCCTCTGAAACATTAATAACTCCTCATTGAACATGATCCTTGAACCAATCTGTACCAAACTAAGAGCCAAAGCTGTATTTCCCTAGAATGATAGTGCAATTTTAAATCCATGTGCTACAACCCCGAGAAAGGAATTTTGTATACTTCTAGCCTCTTCACAGAGATAGAAAAGATTTTAATTTTATCGCTTAAAACTGACTGTGGTCAACATATACCAAACCATAAACCAGGATAATTTAGCACTGCTCATAAATGTGATATTTTCAAAAAGCCATAAAAAAGAACTCTCCATGAATAACTCCACCTGTAAAGGCTCATCGCGGGCGACTGTTCTCACCTCTTTGAACTTAATGACAACTCAAGTCACTGATCCTCTTCCCCCTTTGTTGCAGCTGCCATTGGGGTGGGAAGGGCTGTTGTTGGAAAGGACTGTTGTCCAGGCTCCAAGAAGTCCAGACAAAGTCCCCAGAGACTCTCTATTTTTCCTCCAGATCCGTTCACTGACATTAATGATGAAGTAGCTTTGTCTGTGTCTCTGCCTCAGTCAGCAGTGCCTTAGTGACAGGGCAGCTCCAGATGCATTAGATCCGCAGCTGACGCCGTCCTGTGAGTGTCTAACACTTACTTTAGGTAGGTGACACTTCTTAATATTCAGTCCTGTCTTCACAATGTCGACTTGTCTCACTATACACGGGTGTTCTTTTTATTATTATTGGGATTGTTAACGTTTCTGCTTGTGATTTTGCTAAAGGGCATTTTAAAAAAAATAATAATTATTTATAACCTCTAATGCCAGGAGGGCAGTATAGTATGTCTGGAAGAATATGCATCACAGAGTTCTTGTTTAGAAATGGTAATTAATTTTACAGTCAACAGTAGTGTGACACACTGTCTCTGACTAGACGTCCACCGTGGCTTCCTGCCAATCCTTTGGAAGAATATTAATTGACGTCCAGTGCTAAGCAGCTTCTTTGCTGTGTTTTTAAATGAAACTACACACTTTAAATTAAACAAATACATTCTGAACTCTCGTATCCAAAATCAGATGGATAATAATATCAAAATACAGTTGGTTCACATCTTTATTTTTCCTTCTTTTGTTCTCTCTTTCTCTCCCGGGACTCTTATAAAACCCCTGTTATTTGTCTTTCCTTAATTTTAACTCAGTTTTTCTTCTAACTACTTAACAGTATCTGAATGTGGGGGTCTTCTACAGCGAACATCCTGCGTGTCCAGCAGCCCTGCGCAATTTACTGGTGGGTTTCTGCTCTTTCTCTTTCCAAGGTTCCTCACGTGACAATACTCAACAGTTTTAATAATAACATGGATGATATGCTTATTAACTTGCCAAGGATGGCAGATTAAGTGAAATAGCCAGCATATTTTAAGAAAAAGAGAATAAAATTCAAAATGACCTTGACAGGTTAGAGAATTGGGCACATAAACAGGATTTAGTTTCCTGGGAGGAAGTACATGATCATTCACGTTAGGGGGAGGAAAACTGCACAAATTGAGGCTGGCAAATAGCACGGGGTGGGGAGGGAGGGGGCCGCTTCTGCACAGCCAGTGACCAGGATGCTGAATTAGTTATTAAGGAGCCAAGATACTAGGATGTAGAAATTGGAACATCACATGGCATATGACAAAAGTGCACCTCCAACTTACTAGATCTCTGTTAGTTTTCTTTAAAAGTAAAATTTAGAGGGCGGCCCTTGTGGCTCAAAGAAGTAGGCCGCCGGCTCCATATGCTGGAGGTGGCAGGTTCAAACCCAGTCCCGGCCAAAAACTGCAAAAAAATAATAATAATAAAATTAATAATAATAATAATATTTAGAAATCCATACGATACATGCAATAATACTGGAAAATTTCAAATAGAAAAGATAGTATTTAAAATGAAGGCTATGGTTACAGGTGTGTATACTCTCCATGATCACACAAAAACCAGGTGATGGAATTTTTAATCTATTCATTTCCTGTTTAAACATAAGCACAGCAGTCATCTGTAATCTGTAATTACACTGGGAAAAATATCACTTGAATACATTATTCACATAATAAATATAACTTTACATCTGGTGTGAGTTTCCTCTTTTTTTTTCTTTATACAGTAGTGCAAGACTTTCTCATTGAAAATCATACAGGAACTCTCTATATGTGCATTTAAAAGAGAAACACTAGCAGGGGATCCTGAATCCAGTCAACACAGTTCCCCATGAGGGGACAACTGAGCCAAAGCGAGGTTCAGAAACCAGGACGGACCCCCAGAAGGTCAGAACTTCAGTGACAGTGCTACACTTTGAACGCAGGTCTCTGGCCAACCAGTTCAGGGCTCTTTTTACTGAGCCTCCTGAAAACCAGGTCCTCTTGTGAGACATCCTAGTTTGCATACGTTTTACTCCCCCCTTTTACGGTCTTTTAAATTTCTTCTCTCATGTTCTCTCACTTATTTCCCAAATAAGTCCCATTTGTTATGGAACGGATGCATGTGTGTTCCTGTTTATAAATATTCTATAGTAAGTGAAGAAAATGTGGGGAAATGCAGGGGAACAGCTAATAGGACCCTCAAACTCTGGGAAAGTCCAAGGTCTGCTCTGTGTCTGGGGGAGGGGGGTGATTTGCAAAAGGAAGACACACACCACACACCCTAAAGTGTAATCTGGTTTCACCTGATTAGATTTCATCCCACCTGTTTTCCCCTCCATTTTCAATTCTTTCCAAAATTAAGATGTTTGGTGTTACCGAGGATCACTTGTGGGAAAATAGTAGGGTAAGTAAGCAAGAAGTTTAAAAACAAATTCATTACCGGGGAACATAGCTTCATTAAAAAGTGCGGCTTTATAAATAACTACACATAAACAGACTTCTTTGCCTTAGAGACTAATATATTTCAAAATTATTATCCACTTAAAATATTTCACCTAAAAGCATTCACAATTAGCTTTCAATATTTAAACAGTACATTAGAAATGGAATGTTTATAAATATCAGAAACAAAAGCCACTTCATTAAAGTAGGAACATATGCTAACACCACATACCGGCTTTGGAATTTAATACTACCACAGTTTACTATATCTGTTTTTTTTAACTGACATAAGGGTTTAGGTAATAGCTAATATAAATATATTAAATGTCAGATTTAGAAGATAGTGTTTAAACATTTGTTTTTTGGAGAGTATTGTTAAACTTAACTTTTATTAACTCAGGGAATCAAAGTGAAATACGGTGATGCTAGTGAACCTTGGAAAATCTTTTATTTTATCACTTTTAATGCATGTTTAATATTTAACATTCATCTTATTACAGACAGGAATTGTGAAATGCTTGTGCTGTTTCTAAACAGTTTTAAAGTTCAATGCACAGCCACAATTCAGAGGGGAGATTTCACACATTTATGGAAAATAAGCCATTTTTGCAGTAAAGTTGCAAAGTGTGAAAGAATTCTTGTTTTATCTGCCTTACTTACCATGTTTATGAGTTATTTTGCCTGGAAGTAAATTGACAAGTTGTCAATGAACAATAGACAGTGCCCCAGCTAGGTTTTTCACAGGTTCAGATGCCTTTGGGCAAAAGGGCTAAATCTGTAGTTGCAATCTAGCATATGGAGCACTGAGAAAAGTGAACAGGGTGAGAGACATTCCCTGCAAGATGCATGTGGTTACTGCTCTCTTCCCAATCTGCTTGGACCACGCACATTATGAATTCATGTCCCACCACCTTGCCATCCAGGAAAGGATGCTGACCACTGTGTAATAATTTATTTCTGGTTTTTCCCAGGGTACTGTGGTCCATTTTGTCATTTTAAACTATTTTATTCCTCCAAACAATTATTACTAAATATTCATCTTTAATACTATACTAATAGGTACTTGCTCATTCTAAGTGACTCTCTGTTGGAAACTTCCCAGAGAATCCCAATAGAAGGAAAACAATCCTAGTCACTGGTTCGGTGGTTAAGGGTGCCTCCACCTTGATTTTCACCTCTGACCACCACATACCCCAATCACCTTGCTGTAACATTTCATGTCTTTCTCTTCCACCTTATTTTCCTAGAATGCTATTTTGAGGCTATTTCATGATAATTCAGACATTAGAGCTAAGTGGCCTTTTAGTAGATGGCATTCTTTGTTCTGGATCAACCCAATGTTGTTTTGCCACTTCACGCAAAGGGCAGTTGTTCTTTGAAGCTCCTGCCTTCTGGATACATCACTCTCTAAGACACAGAAGGGGGTAGGGTTTAGGATAAAAGCTATGCCAAGAAGGGCCACAGAAGACACAACCTCAAGAGTTAAAGGAAAAGAGCTGAGGTTTGAATGTGAGGAAGGCCAAGTCCAGGGTCACTGACAGATGGTTGGTTAGACTCACTGAGCCAGGACTTTCATTATAGAGACAGGATGAGAGAAAGTACATGGCAGGAAGAGGTGGTGTAGTAGGTGATTTGGAATTCATGGTAAAAGTTCAAGGTGATTCCTACTAACCTCCATGGGCTAGCTTTGTGGCTTATCAGGAAGCAGGAGGTGCCAGGCTGGAGGCCAGAGACAAACCAGGAATGTATCTCTGCTCTCCAGGGGCCTATGGTTCCTGGAGAACCCACCCCTTCTCTGTCTTTTCCCGATTCACTGATGCCTAAACTGATTCCTAATCTCCAGGTATCATCTTGTAGCATTTCCACAGGATCCCCTCAATCCTGGTAATCTTCTTCCCATGAGATCTTTTTCTCTAGGTCCTCATTGCCATTACTGCAACCCAATGTTTTGACCCCACTTCCAAAATAATCAGAAAATAGAGTCTCCTGCTCTCTCCACAGTGTTAAATGCACCTCTTCTGCTATTACGTTGCCTCAAAATACACTCTTCTAATTCAGCTTGTCCCCCAACACCTCAACCCCTGCCTATTTCAGTTTCCAACTCCACCTACCAGCCTGGATCTCACTGTTGGTACTTTCCATGACAATATTTTTAAAAGCCCCATTTTACTCACTTCCATAAGCAAGCTATAGTGGTAAAAAACATTCTTGAAACCAGAGAGACACACATTCAAATAATGGCTTTTGCCACTGTGGAAAACCTGCTGTGTCTAACTTTGTTTATTTGTACATTGGATTCAATATCCAACAAATATCTATTTATTGAGGAACTGTTGCTGATTCAATGAGAAAATGCGGACAAATTCTCTTCAATCAGTCTCGTCCTCCCCATGTCCTTCCCTCTCTCTCCTGCTATCTCCATCCTACAAACCCCTGGCCAGAGATGGACCTTTTCATCTATTTTGTTCTGCTCCTGTTCCTTGGCTGCTGAAGGCACCTGGAAAAATCTCATGACTCTGCCATTAACTTTGCAAATTGAGGAACTTCTACTAATTCTTCAATTCTACCCAACAATCACTGTATTTTTCTTTGACTCCATATACTGGTCCTCACAGCAGCTGATCCAGCTCTCGTATTCTCTTCAAGTCTCCTCCTGACTGTCCCTGAGAAGATGGTTATGCCTCTTCCTTTTTATTACAAGGAGAAAGGAGTCCATCAAGCATCAAGTACCTCTCTTGATAAGCATCTATCATTATCCATCTTTTCTAAAAAGTGATGCCCTAACCCCTTTCCAGGGCCAACTCCTTAACTTATGTGCTTTACAGCATTTTCTATCTGTGCAGTCGCTGTGTGGAACTCATACGTGTTTTAAGATGTCCTCATTGCTATAAGGAACCAACTGTAATGCACAAATTAGGAAAAGCCTTATCTCTTCTCTCCTGTAACTTGAACTTTACTTGACCTCTGCTTTCAACCTCTACCCTTTGCCAGGTTTTGCAACAGTTTATAGAAACGAAGTTATTTATATTTTATTTCTTCCCCTAATTTTCCCTCTGGAGGTTGTTGCTAATAAATGGGGAAATGGCCAGGAAGGAGGAAGATCCCAAGTAAGGAAGAGAGTTTGTAGAGAAAAACCTATAGAATGAAATGTGCAAGCCAGGTAGGCAAAAGTTGATGTTAGTCTCTTTGAAACAGATCTGCTCTAGGATGACATCAAAATGAATTAGGACCCGGGAAGCAAGTAGAATTGTAAAATATGCTCCTAATTGTTTGAATCTTATTTACCCATTAAAACAGTGTTATCAGAGGTGGATAGGGTACCCACGTACTGCAAAGCTTACTTCATCTTTATAACTAAAAGATAAAAATGAATATCGTAATTTTATCTGGACTTTTAAAAAATGCATCCCGAGTCCCATCTGTGGCCCCAGAAATCCACGACGGAGGAGGCTCCTTCTGGCAGCTGAGCAGGATGCTCTGCTGGGTCTGAGCGCTTCAGCAAGAGCAGCTGCCCAGACTGCAGCCGGAAGGGGGTTGCTCGGGCGCCTGTGGCTGCACCTGCATCACACCGGAATCCTTGCAGACTCCGCCTACCTTTGTTTTCTTCTTTCTTCATCTTTTCTCCCTCTGTCCATACACGTCTTCCAGTCCAGTTTCACCCACCTTTACGTTCCTCCGTGTCTTCTTGCCTGTCTGCTCCTGGAGACTGCAAGAAGAGCTACGTGAGATCACGTGGCTGACTCTCATTTCACAAATGAAGAAATCAAGATCCGAAAGGCAAAGCGACTTGCCCAATGTCTCACAAAGTTGGAAGTAGAACCCCAAGGCTGAATTGCAAGTCCCTTGAAACTCATCCTGGATCCTCTGTTACACTGGTAACCTGCTGTCTCGGACCCTCGTGGTTCAAACTGGCCTTCAGTGGCCATGATGTGTGTCCCAGACGTGTCAGGGGGCACATTGAGCTCCTGGATCGGCCCACTCTATCCTGCCGTGAAAGGACTCCTTCTGTCGCTCCCAGCCCTTTGCGGTGTCCCTGTCCCCCCTCACTCCTATGTCCCTCCTCCCCAACCTCCTGTGTCCCACCAGCCCCTCCCCTGTGTCCCTCCTTCCCCCACACTCCTATGTCCCACCAGCCCCTTCCCTGTGTCCTTCCTTCACCCTCACTCCTCTGTCCTAGGAGACACTTTGCTGTGTCCCTCCTCCCCCACGACTTCCTCCTGGACAGCACCTGCCCCCCTGCCGTGCACCTGCCACAGACACCCTCAGACACCCACACACCTTAGGAGCCCTCCAAGCCCCCTCCCTCCTCTTGGTCTCCACAGCATTTATGCCCTCGCAGCAGACTGTATAAATTATGTATGTATTATGCATAAGTGTATTGTCTGCTGTTTTCTCTTTCTGCAAGAATCTAAGCTCCAGGAGGGCAGTGACCTTTCTCTTTGATTCGTCAGGATAGTCCAGGCACCTGGAATGGGACCTGGCACAACCTGGGTGCTCAGCATGTGTTAAACCAGCCAAGCCATGAGCCAGCATCGCTGCCCCATGTAGACTTCTTCTTCAGGATTCCTAGAAACTCAAGGGTGTGATCATAACCAAAACACATTTACTATGCAAAATAATCAAATTGTCCAATTTTCTCTGCTTCTGTGCTCTGTGAGAGCAGGAAAGAGGAAGGGAAAGGGAGAGAAAGAAGCACCACAGAGGAGGCCAGGGGAGACAGAGGACAGCGACCTGGGCTGGGGAGGCAGGCGCAGCCAGGTGCTCACCACGTGCTTACGTGGGAAACGGGGCAACGTAGATGGGATGACTTTTTAAACGACTGATTAGTTTTTCGGTGCAACAATTTTTAGTCCTCTCTGTTAGGTATCAATTAATCAAATACCTCTCTTCAGAAACAACTGAGATTACGTAGGTGGAAATAAAAAGATCATGTTTATTTTTATTGGTGGTAAAAATATATTGAAAAACACAATCCAGAACAAAAGTGTAATGAGCTTCCTATTTCCCCCATTCCGTCCCAGGAAAAGCAGAGCTGCGGATGGAAGCTTGGTGGCTGGTGACCAGCAGCCCCCGTGGCCTTCTCTGTGGTCTCCTCCAGCTCCTGGGAGGGGGTGGCTGGAAGTTCTCAGCCAAATACTTGCAAGAGGGCCTCAGTTCATATTTAATGGGCCATAATTCTCGAAGTTCCCTGTGACATTTCACCAGGTCACAACTTAGACTCTAAAGAGTCTACAGTCACACGTTGCCAAGATCACTTCCGCGGTTCACTCCGGCCGCGTCTATGCCGACCTCTGAACCCTCTCTTCAGAGGAGGGAACCGGAGACAGAAAGCATCTCTTTACAGAATGAGATAAACCCTCCCAGCCCATCTGTGCAAGGACTAGTCAGCCACGCCTCTGGAGAAGCTTGAGACAGCACACCCTTCCATAAATTATAAGCAATAACAGAGGTAGAATGCCTTCTTGACATTACACGTGAGAAGAAGACAACTGTCACAAGTAGCAGGAGCTGAATTGTAAATGTTAAACCAAAGGAGAGCCAGGAAATCAAGAGTCTTTTTAAGAAATAGATAGCAATAGTCAAGGCCCTCTTTTTTTCCTCCAGAGCACCTTTTTAAAAATCACAGAAATTTCTTGATCACAGCTACTTAGTGACTTTTCAGGTAAACCATGATGTGGTTTGTTTGAGTCCTAGGATTCTGACACACAGTAACCCTTGAAGTCTTTTGAAAACCAGACTCTGTTCCAGGACCCAGGCCTCCTGTGTTAACTCACTCAGAGTTCCGACTTGTGGATGACATTATTCTTTAGTAGGAAGCCACAGGAACATCAGTGGCTTGCTGGATATGCTATTGTTTAAACCACAGCATACACATCACTCTGTGAGATAATTTCAAAAAAGTCAATGACTGTTACGTTCTAAAAAACATACAGGTGTGATAGGCTGAACAACTCCTAAAACGTCTATAGCTCAATCCCGAGAACCCACTGATTTTATGATTACGATGAAATTGCAAATGATTGCAATTTTGCATATGTGAGCAAGTGCCACTAATCTTATAGCATCCTGGACCTAGATGTGAGTCCTGACAATCATGTAAATAAGTAAAAATGTTTCATACCACAGTGACCCAACTTCTTTTTATGGTGGTCCATTCTAAGGTGAATTTGTACAGGTATTCCTGTAGCCCCCTTTTGAGATTAAACAGGGATTGGAATAATTTAATTTATTTGACATTTTTCTGTAATATGCATTCCTTGTATTTTGATGACCTTTTATCAAGAGTTCCTTGTCTCTGTGTCTATGATAGAAGCATCTCCAATTTCTGTAAAGTGTATTGGCTTCTCAGTAGCTTTGCCTTTTATTTGGGCTACTATAAATTTCTAATTTGGTTCAGCCAGTAGGCACTATTGGAGAACTTTATGAGATCTAGGCAATAGACTGCTCCACAACACCACCAAAAAAATGCCCACATGAGAAACATCAGATAGCTTTGAAAGAGAAAGACCCATGTCCACATCTGGCACACATGTATGTAATTATTTCATCACATACTTTTAGTCCAGGAGACAAGGACAGGCACCGCAGGGTTTACATTTAAGCCCTAGAGACGTCAGCAATTCAGCGGCACCTTTAAGAGTTGCAATGAACATGTTTTAGTTGTGTGCATATCATGGAAAATATGGATTGTTATAAATCTCCCGAGCCATGTATCCATCCAATGAATTTGCCACTAATGTTCATCTTAATCTTTTTTGGAAGGAGATTCGTATTTCAACACCAGCAGATATGGATAATAAATGGCTAAGAGTAAAACAGTACAAAATTGAATTTGAAGTCAACAGTTATTTACTGATACAGGTTTTAAAAGGAGATTAGGATGTACACTAATTGTGTGTCTTTGGGTAATACACTTAAATTTTCTAAATCTTGTTTTGTTCATCTATATAAAGGAGATAAAATATAAAATTTATAGGATTACATGGGATTATAAGGATTAAATTAAGCAATACAGGTAAAGAGTTTATCACTGTGACTTCCATATAGAAAGCACTCAAAGCATCATCCTTACTATTTGTAAATATTATGAACAATGCTTTAAAATATTATTAATCTTACTGGACTGGCTCCTAAGCAAATTAGAAATTTTATTTTAGTGACTTCATGAGAAGTGCAGGAACACCAGGGCAGCAGCAGCTACACTGTCTCTACACCCAGGTTCCTGCTCCCTCCCCGCATCTTCCAATGTTATGACGACATTTCAGGCAAGAAAAATACAAAGGTCCATGACAGCAAGGTTTACCTTCTTTTAAAGAGCTTTCCAGGAATCCCCACTGAATGACTTCTACTTACATCTCCTTGACAAACCATGCCCCTTGGCCAGCATTAGCTTCATAGAAGGCTAAAATAATACAGCTTTTTAACTGCTACTACAACAAAATTGGAATTCTATTCGTTTGAAAAAAGGGATAAATGAATATTAGATAGGCAATCAGTAGTCATTGCCACACCCAGTTTATTCCAGGGGAATAAGGGTGTAACAAAACTAGGAGAGAAGTAAAGGTCCCCCACATGATTAGCACTCTACTGCTTGACCATTCTCTAACCTCACGCAGATGGTTTTTCATATTTTTGTGGTTCCTCGGTAATTGTTTCACATCCCTTAAGGGACCATTTTCATATGGTGGCCCATTTACATTGAACAGTATAGTTCAGCTCTAGTTCTCTTTAAATTCTCTTAAGGAATTTTAGTTATTGATACCTCACTTTCACTCTGGGTCCATATTTGCTGCTTTTTCAATTTCAGGTTGATATGAGGGTACAAATGCTTAGGTTACATTGCTCTCAATTCTAAGGTAAAGTTCAAGTTGTAGTTGACCTCTTCACCCCAGAGGGCCTGCTGAACACCTTTACATTGTGCACATTGGATGAGATACTGCCAATCGCCCTCGCTCCTCTCCCCTCCCCTTCACTACTCTATACTTGTGTCTTTTGGGTTGTTTTTTTGTTTGTTTGCTTGTTTTTTGGTGTGGGCACATAGTCATTTATACATTGGTTTCATATTGAGTACATTGAATACTTGTTTTTCCATTCTTGAGATACTTTACTTAGAAGAATGTGTTTCAAATCCACCCAGGTAAACCCAAAAGAGGTAAAGTCTCCATCTTTTCTCATGTCTGAATAGTACTTCAAGGTGTTAATCCACTCATGGGTTGACGGGCACTTGGGCTTTTTCCACATATGGGCAATTGTGGAGTGAGCTGCAATAAACATTCTGAGTGCAAATGTCCTTATGGGAAAATGATTTTTTTTTTCTTCTAGTTACATACCTAGTAATAGAATTGTGGGATCAAATGTTGTTCTTTTTAAAATCTCTCTATTTGAATTTCTTTAATCAAATGTTCTTAAATCAGTTTCTAGTGTTTTCCTTTTATAAGACTATTATCACCAGCTCCCTTATTAAAACAAATAACATGGCTTTTAATTTCTTAAATCCTAAAGTTTTCTAACTTTGCTTTTTTGTTTTACTTTGTTTTTAATCTTTTGCATTTAACCTCTCACCAAGTCCATTGCCTTAGCCTTGTTCATGACCCCTTCTTTTTTTTTGAAACAGAGTCTCACTATATCACTCTCAGTAGAGTGCGTGGCAACACAGCTCACAGCAACCTCCAACTCTTGGGCTTAAAGTATTCTCTTGCCTCAGCCTCCCATGTAGCTAGGACTACAGGTGCCCACCACAATGTCTGGCTATTTTTTGTTGTTGTTGTTTTATTTTATTTTATTTTTTTTCTTTGAGAAAGTGATTTTATTTTATTTATTTATTTTTTTTATAGATAAAAATATGCACCATAGATGTGGCCCGACCCATTACCCTCCGTCCCCCTAAACCTCCCCCCTCCCTTCCCCTTCCTTGGCCCTTTCCCCATAGTCTTGTTGTATAGTTGGGTTATAGCCTTCATGTGAAGGCTATAGTTTAGCTTCATAGTAGGGCTGAGTACATTGGATACTTTTTCTTCCATTCCTGGGATACTTTGCTGAGGAGAATATGTTCCAGCTCCATCCATGTAAACATGAGAAAGATGGAGATTTTACCTCTTTCATGTTAAATTGTGGCTTTCACATGAAGGCTATAGCCCAACTATGGCACAAGACTATGGTGAAGGGGCCAAGGAAGGAGAAGGGAGGAGGGAGGTTAGGGTGGAGAGAGGCTGATGGGTGGGGCCACACCTACGGTGCATCTTGGAATGGGTACAGGCGAAACTTACTAAA
>CAUYPK010105162.1:0-15450 GCA_963574355.1 Loris lydekkerianus
CATCTAAACCCTTAAGTTCAGCATTACTCTCTGCATTTTTAAGCATATGCAGCAAAAATTCAGCACTCTTTTTGGGCCACCGACCCTGTGTCCAGCCCCACTGTTTGGCCTGGGCACACCTACCAACTCCACCATTGTAACTTCGGAATGGTACACATTGTTTCTTTAAGGTGACATCCTTCAGATACTTGTTGGCTTTTCGTATATGCATACCCTTGATGACCTGGGCAGTTTCACGTGTGTTCTTAAAGTGAACACGAAGATTTGAGCCTCTTGACTTGCATGACTTTGTGGGATTTTCTGGGTCAAGTGAATAGCGAACCATTTTCACAGATCACCTCAGGCCACTAAGGGAAGAGCAATACCTGGCTATTTTTTAGAGACGGGGTCTTGCTCTTGCTCAGACTGGACTTGAACTTCTGAGCTCAAGCAATCCACTCACCTCAGCTTCCCCAGAGTGTTGGATTATAGGTGTGAGCCACTGCACCCAGCCATAGAGATGGGGTCTCACTCTTTCTCAGGCTGGTCTGGAACTCCTGAGCCCAAGCAATCCACCTCACTGGGTCTCCCCAAGTACTAGAATTATAGGCCTGAGATACTGCACCTGACCATAATTTTTTTTTTTAATTGTTTGGGATTCATCAAAGAAACAAAGAATTAGGATACACTGATTGCATTTGTTAGGTAAAGTCCCTCTTAAAATTGTGTCCCACCCACCAAGAGGTGTGCCAGACACTGCCCCATCTCCCCCATCCTCCCATCTCCCCACCTGCTCATTCCCCTACTCCCCCACCTTGTAGTAGCTCATCCACTGCCTTCATATTAGAATAGAGCACATTGGATTCTTGCTTCTCTATTCTTGTGATGCTTTACTAAGAAGAAAGTATTCCACCTCCATCTAGGTTAATACAAAAGATGTAAAGTCTCCATCATTTTTAGTGGCTGAAGAATATTTCATCGTATATATATACATGGTATATATACACCACAGTTTGTTAATCCATCCCTGGGTTGGTGGGCATTTAGGCTTTTTCCACATTTTGGTGATTGTAATTTGAGCTGCAATAAACAGTCTAGTGCAAATGTCCTTATGATAAAAAAAATTTTTTTTTTCTTCTGGGTAGATGCCCACTGATGGGATTGCAGGATCAAATGGGAGGTCTAATTTGAGTTCTTTGAGGATTCTCCATACTTCCTTCCAAAAAGGTTGTATTAGTTTGCAGTCCCACCAGCAGTGTAAAAGTGTTCCCTTCTCTCCACATCCATGCCAGCATCTGCAGCTTTGGGGACTCTGTGATGTGGGCCATTCTCACTGGGGTTAGGTGATATCTCAGGGTAGTTTTGTTTTTGCATTTCGCTGATGATTAGGCACCATGAGCATTTTTCCATATGTTTCTTAGCCATTTGTTGATCTTCTTTAGAAAGGGTTCTATTTATGTCTCTTGCCCAGTGATATAAGGGATTTTGGGGTCTTTATTGTTGTTGTTGATTAATTTGATCCTCGATATCAAGCTTTGGTTCGATTCATAATATGCAAATATCTTCTCCCATTCTGAAGCTTGTCTGTTTCCTTGTCTGATTTGGTGCTTGTTTCCTTAGCTGTATAGAATCTTTTCAATTCAATTAAGTCTGATTTGTTTATTTTTGTTGTTGTTGCAATTATTACAGAAGTCTTCTTCAGAAAATCATTCCCCAGGCTGATATCTTCAAGAGTCTTCTCCACACTTTCCTTGAGGATTTTTATTGTTTCATGTCTTAGATTTGAATCTTTTATCCATCTTGAATCAATTTTTCTAAGTGGTGAGAGGTGCAGGTCCAGTTTCAGTCTTTTACATGTGATTATCCAGTTCTCCCAGCACCATTTATTGAATAGTGATTCTTTTTCCCAATGTATGTTCTTGTTTGGTTTATTAAAGATCAGGTGGCTGTAAGAGTTTCGTTTCATCTCATGGTTTTCTATCTGATTCCAAATGTCAATGTCTCTATTTTTGTGCCAATACCATGCTGTTTTGATCACTATGGCCTTGTAGTATAGCCAAAAGTCTGGTAGTGTAATACCCCTGGCTTTGTTTTTATTACTAAGAATTGCCTTGGCTATATGGGGTTTCTTCTGGTTCCATATAAAAATGAAGAGTTCTTTTTTCCAAACTTGAAAGTATCATGATTCTATTTTCATGGGGATTGCATTGAATATGTAGGTTGCTTTGGGAAGTATAGACATTTTGACAATGTTGATTCTTTCCAGCCAAGAGCATGGTCTGTTCTTACACTTGTTAATATCTTCTGCTATTTCTTTTCTTAGGGTTTCAGAATTTTCTTTGTAGAGTTCCTTCATTTCCTTTATTACGTATATCCCTAGGTATTTCATTTTTTTGTTTTTTGAAGCTACTGTGAGGAGAATTGTGTCCTTGATTAGCTGCTCATCTTGGTTGTTATTGGCATATACAAAGGATACTGATTTTTGGACATTGATTTTATATCCTGAGGCATTGCTGTATTTTTTGATCACTTCCAAGACTCTTGTGGTTGTGTCTTTGGGGTTCTCTAAGTATAAGGTCATATCGTCAGCAAAGAGCAAGGGTTTGACTTCCTCTTCCCCCATTTGGATGCCCCTTATCTTCTTCTCTTGCCTGATTGTATTGGCTAGAACTTCCAGCACTATGTTGAATCACAGTGGCAATAGAGGACAACAACCTTGTCTGATTCCAGTTCTAAGTGGAAAAGCCTTCACTTTTACTCCATTCAGTATTATATTGGCTGTGTGTTTCTCAATGATGATTTCAATCAGATTAAGAAATGTGCCACCTATGACTATATTCTTCAGTATTCTAATTAGAAAAGGGTGCTGAATTTTATCGAATGCTTTTCCTGCATCTATTGAAAGGATCATATGATTTTTGCTTTTGCTTCTGTTGATATGGTGAATATGGGCAAAAAGCCTATATTCCTCTGTGCCCACCATTCTGAGAGTGAGCAGAGACAAATTCTTACTTTGCACAGTCAGGCTGAAACTGGGGCTGAACCCTAAGTAGGATATTAAGCCTGAGTACTTTGGAAGTAAAAGTCCAGTGCTCAGAAGCTGGCCATGGGGATGGGGCGTGCAAACACGCCATCAGTAAGTCCTACGAATTTCTGGGCTGTGGTTTTGTGAGATAAGGTCTCTACCTCCAGGTGACTTGGGCCTCCAGGGAGCAAGAGAACAATCAACTTTTTCCCCCCTGCGGTCTTGTGACTTAGTGGTTTATAGGAAAAATGGCTAATGGCATGTTTTTCTGGGACTACTAATTTTAAATATAATAGAAAGTTTAGAAGAATGAGTATCAATTGATCAGTAGATTAGCAGATTCCAGGAAAAGGTTAATTTGTTTTTACAATATACCTATGAAGTGATTGTGTGATTATTGATTAACAGTGTGTATATGCAGAGCTGGCTATTTAAGCTGGTCAGAAATAAAGAAGTTTGCTACATGCCACCAGAGCTTGTAGTCCTCTTTGCCTTTCAATAAGCAGGTCTAATCTCCATGTCATCGACCACCCAAATGCCCTCACACAACAGGTGAATTATGCTTATGGACTTGTGTCTGTTAAGCTAGCCTTGCATCCAGGGGATGAAACCTACTTGATTGTGATGAATGATTTTATTAATGTGTAGCTGTAATCTGTTGGCTGGTATTTTATTGAGAATTTTTGCATCTATATTCATTAGTGAAATTAGTTTGAAGTTCTCCTTTTTAGTTGGGCCTTTTCCTGGTTTTGGTATCGGGGTGATTGCTTAGTAGAACATGTTGGTGAAGATTCCTTCCTTCTCAATTTTTTTGGGATAATTTCTGCAGTATGAGTATAAGCTCTTCTTTGAAGGTTTGATAAAATTCTGGTGTAAAGCCATCTGGACCAGGGCATTTTTTGTTGGGAGATTTTTTGTTTCTTTGGTCTCAATTCTTGAAATCAGTCTGTTCAAGAGATCTATTTCTTCTTGATTAAGTCTAGGGAGAGGGTGTGATTCTGGGTATTGATCCATTTCCTCCACATTGTCCAATTTCTGGGCATAAAGTTTCTTGTAGTACACAGAGAAGATCTCTTGTATCTCTGTGGCATCTTTTGTTATTTCCCCTTTATCATTTCTGATTGAGGTTATTAGAGATTTTACTTCTCTGTTCCTAGTTAATATGGCCAAATGTTTATCAATTTTATTTATTTTTTCAAAAAAACAACTTTTTGTTTCATTAATTTTCTGTATGATTCTTTTGTTTTTAATTCCATTAATCTCTGATTTAATTTTGGTTATTTCTTCTGCTGGCTTTGGGGTTAGATTGTTCTTCTTTTTCCAATTCCATAAGATGGTTCATGATTTTGTTGATGTGCTCTCTGTTTTTCAAATGTAGGCATCTAATGCAATGAAGTTCCCTCATAAGACTGCTTTTGCTATATCCCACAGGTTTTGGTAACTTGTGTCTTCATTATTGTTATGTTTGAGGAATTTAACAATTTCCTCTTTTATCTCTTTCTGAACCCAACTATCATTCAGCATAAGGTTGTTTAATTTGCAAGTCTCTGTGTGGGGATGAATTTTTGTTGGAGTTGAGTTCCACCTTTATTGCCTTGTGGTCTGAGAAGATAAAAGGTATAATTTACATTCTTTTAATTTTGCTAAAGTTTGATTTGTACCCTAGGATGTGGTCAGTTTTGGAATATGTACCATGGGCTGATGAGAAAATGTATATTCTTTAGCTTTGGGATGTTGTGTTCTGTATATGTCTATTAATCCCATTTGTTCTAGGGTCACATTTAAGCCCTTTAAATCTTTGTTTAGTTTCTATTTAGAGGATCTGTCCAGTTCTGTCAGAAGGGTGTTAAAGGCACCAACTGTTATGGTGTTATGGGATATCATGTTGCTTAGACCCATCAAGGTCTGTTTCATAAATCTGGGAGCATTTAAGTTGGGTGCATAAATATTTAAAATTAAAATGTCTTTTTGTTGTATTGTTCCTTTGGCCAGTACAAAGTTTCTATCTTTGTCTTTGTTAACTTTAGATGCTTTAAATCTTCTTGTATCTGAAAATAATTTTGCAACCCTCCTTTTTTCTGATTTCCATTTGCTTAAAGTACTGTTTCCATACCTTAACCCTGAGTCTTGATTTGTTCTTCAAGGCTAAGTGTGTCTCCACGAGATAGCATATGGATGGCTCATGGTTTTTTATTCAGTCAACTAGCTTGTGCCTCTTTAGTGATGAATTCAGTCCATTGACATTTACTAAGAGAATTGATAGGTGTGGTGAAGTTCTGTTCATCTCATTTTGTGAAAGTCCATTGTGTAGTTTCATCCTTTGCCCCATTGTGGAAGCTAAGTTTTGGCCTTTAGCTTCTGGGTGTTTACTTTGGTAGTGTTGAGAATAAGTAGTAGTGGTCAGTGTTGAGAATAAGTCTAAGTATTTGTTATAGAGCCGGTCTTGTGGTGAATTTCCTCAGTGCTTGTATATCTTCAAAAGATTTGATTTCTTCATTAATTTTAAAGCTTAGTTTAGCATGATACAGAATTCTCAGATGAAAATTGTTTTGCTTAAGAGTGTTGAAAGTGTCTGGCCAGGCATGGTGGCTCATGCCTGTAATCTCAGCACTTGGGAGGCCAAGGCAGGTAGATTGCCTGAGCTCATGAGTTCCAGACCAGCCTTAGCCAGAGTAAGACTTTGTCTGTAAAAATAGCTGGGCATTGTGGTGGGCCTCCCAGCTACTTGGGAGGCTGAGGCAAGAGAATCACTTAAGCCCAGGAGTTTGAATTTGCTGTGAGCTATGATGCTATAGCACTCTACCAAGGGCAACAAGTGAGACTCTGTCTCAAAAGAAAAAAATATATATTGAAGGTGGATTACCATGTTCTTTTGGTTTGTAAATTTCAGTTGAAAAGTCTGCTATCATCCTAATGGCTTTGCCTCTGTAGGTCAGTTGGCACTTACTCCTGGCTGCTTGCAAAATTTGTTTTCATCTTGACTTTGGACAGGTTCATTAGAATGTGTTTTAGAGAGGCTTTGTTTGAGTTGAAATGACCTGTGGTTCAATATCCACATAAAAGGAGTGTGTCAGGGTCTTTAGTAAAACTTGTGAAGTTTTCATTTATGATAGTCTCTAGTAGGGCTTCCATTCCTTTGGGACAATCTTCTTCCCCTTCAGGAATCCCTAGTATTCATATGTTTGAACACTTCAGGAGTCTCTTTGTTTTCTAAGTGCCTGTTCTGCTTTCTCTCTCTTCTTTTATGCTTCTTTAACTACCTGGGTTAACACAAAAACTTTATCCTCTAGCTCTGAGGTTCTTTCTTCTTCATGGTCAAACCTATTTTTGATACTTTCTACTGCCTCTTTACATTTCCCGATGGTCTCCTTCATCTCCTTAAACTCAGCCATATCCTTTCTATCTTCTACATATCTCTCCTCCGACTTTTAGTTTTGTCTTTCCATTTTCTCATTCATTCCTTTTATTGTCTTTATCATCCAAATTTTAAATTCTTATTCTTTCAAGTCCATTAATTCTTTATAGATATAGTCTTTTGCAGTAGCTACCTCATGGTCCCTTGGGGGAGTTCCTCTATTTTGGTTTTTTATGTTGCCTGAATTTTTCTGTTGGTTCCTCCTCATGTGTTCTTTCTTCTTGTTCACCTCCTTGTCTTTGTTTTTCCTTCTCACTGCCTCCTTTGTTTCAAACAGATGTCCTTGCTCTTGATGACAGTATGTTTCAATATGTTACTGGAATATGGAGTGGCTCTGTGGATTTTTTAGGGGACAGAGAGCATGCCCAGCAATCTCTGTGGTCCTTATTCCTAACTTAGTTGCCTTCAGTGATTGCCTGATTATTTCATGAGCATCCAAACACTTGCTGTGTTTGGATCGTAAAGCTCACAAGAATCGTTCAGGGACAGGTCTCATGGTGCCCCATGACTCCAGTTCCCATGGGATATGGGAGTCCCTCAGCCTGTCCCAAGAGTGGAGTTCTGATCCCAACTGGCAGAATTAAGATGGCCATGCTTTAGGCCCCTGCTAAGACCTTCTCATGACCGTCCCGCACTGGCAACCCCTGGCTGCTGAGACCTTCTCAGTATGGCTGCCTTGCCAATTACCAAACCTATGGCAAATCCACTCCAACTGGGATTTAAATTTGGTTGCTGTATATTTCTTGAATCTGCCCACTCTTCCAAGCTTGCCAGTCAACACACAGCTTCCCCCAGCAACTGAAAACTTCGGAAAGGCTTCCTCCCATCCAGGCCTCTGTGGGGGCTAGCCAATCCCAATCACTTGCCTAATTTGTCAGATTTCAACCATTCCAGATCATATGCTGTATTCAGCTCACCACCTCCTCACTATGCTCCCTTAGCTACAACTCTGGGTAAGGTCCCTGCAGCAGGTATGGCTGGGTTCTCTCTTTTCCCCCAGTTGTTCTAGGTGAATTCAGCTGAGTGAGCCTTCTGCTTTGCCATCTTGCTCTGCCACCATAAATGGTTTTTTGAGGAGCAAACTTTGTCACAAAATAATTTTGTTTTAAACCAATAAGAACAGTTTCTGAGATTGGATTTTCTTTTCTTTTCTTTTTTCATTTCTTTCTTTTTTTATTTTTTGTTGAGACAGAGTCTTACTCTGTCACCCTGGATGGAGTGCTGTGGTATCCTAGCTCATAGCAACCTCAAACTCTTGGGCTTGAGCAGTCCTCTTATCTCAGCCTCCCAAATAGCTAGAACTGTAGGCACCTGCCACAATGGTCAGCTAATTTTTCTATTTTTAGAAGAGATGAGATCTCACTCTTGCTCAGGCTGGTCTTGAACCCCTGCCCTCAAGCAGTCTACCTGCCTCAGCCTCCCAGAGTACTAGTATTATAGGCATGAACCACCCCACCCAGCCAGGTTGGATTTTTTTTAGACAGAGTTTTATTATATCACCCTTGGTAGAGTACCATGGTGTCACAGCTCACAGCAACCTCAAACTCCTGGGCTTAAATGATTCTTTTGCCTCAGCCTCCAAAGTAACTGGGACTACAGGCACTCACCACAATGCTGGCCATTTTTTTGTTGTTGTTGCAGTTGTCATTGTTGTTAGCAGGCCTGGGCCAGGTTCAAACTCACCTGCCTCACTGCGCTATGGGCACCAAGCCCAGGTTTGATTGTTATCAAGACATTTCTTTTCAAGAAAAAATGTAACAGAATGAAATCTTAAAGAGTGCATGAATTGGTTGCAGTATGTAAGTTCTTAAATTTAACAGGTAGAGAGGAATTTCACACTTATCCAGCTGACTTAACTCATGTTACAACTCAGGAAATTAAAGTCCAAAGAGATAAAGTCATCTAAGTGGCCAGTCCCTCCTAGTAGTCTCCAAGTAGGATCATATCAGTTTTGTTCCTCTATGTATAGTTTTACACTTGTATAAAGATGCCCTGGCACCAACCAGGGGAAAGGGAGAGGAGTTCCTGCTCCCTGTAGTACGAGCACATCTCTGTGGCTATCATCTCTGTCTTCTGGTGACCCATGCCCAAGCCTTTTGTATCTTTTTTAACTACTCTCTTCTCTCTCTCATTCTGTACTATACCTTTAATCCATCCAGAAATCCTGATGGTTCCATATTCAAACATAACCAGAAACTGACCATTTCTCAATATTCCCACCATGTTCACTTTGGTCCGAGCCATTTCCATTCCATAGCATCCTGACTGGTCCCATTCTTTCCAGACTTGCTCTGAAGTCTGTTCCTAACACAGCATCTAGGAGTAATCTTTGTAAATTAAAGTCAGGTGGCTATATTTTTGACTTCTCCAACTACTGGCATTCTTACTCCCTCTGTTTTCTTGTTGTTCTGGACCCTTCTGGCCTTTACCTCTGCCTGAATCTCTTCCTCTGCAAGCCCACATGTCTCACTTCCTCACTTTGAGGCCTTTCCTCCAAAGTCACTTTCTTACTTCTTAAAAAATATCAAAGCCTCTACTGTGCTCCCAACACCTTTCTCATGCTCTATTTTTTTTTCTTCTATAGCACTTATCACTTTTACTATATAATGTCCTCAGTTACATGTTTATTGTCTGAATTTCCCTTCTAGAAAGAAAGCTCCTAGAGGATATGTATGCCCATTGGGTGACTGGGAATAGTGCCTGGCATAGTAGCTAGTCACTCAATATTTGATGAAGGATTGAAAGAAGAATGTAACATAGATGCCTAACCACCATTTGGTTTTACCTCTATTTAACACTTTAAAGTTTAATAGACTATTAAATAACTTATGTATTAATAATTGGATCCACACAATTATATTAACATAAGCTAGATAAGGATTTTTTTTTTTTTTTAACCATTATTTTCCCAATGAGGTATTGAGAGGTTAAAGGATTTTCCCAAATCAGATCTAGGATAAATCTAAATCAGGTGTCATTTTTGGTGAGAGAAAAGTTCTTTTTCTAGACCTCTTGAAAAATGTGGAAAACTAACAAGTTGATTTGCTGTGGATACCTCTAAATCTTGTGTCTCTGAGAGTAAGGTTAGGATCCTCCTTTCACTCTCTGCCTGTTGAATTCTATGGCTGTGCAAGCCTCAGTTAAATGAATGGTGCTTGGGGAACACACCACAATCCTCTGTTTTTATAAATTAAGTGGGATTGAAAATGAGAAATATTGTCTTATCATTAACTAGAGCTCATTTGGAGTCTGGCCTGCGTCTCTGGACTTGGCTTCATGCCCTTCCTTGTCTGATTGCTCTAAGCAACCAACACACTGCCTTAGTCAGTGTGTTATTGTTCCTTCCTCATGTTTGCGTTCTCTATCAGCCCATCAGATTTAGCTGATGAGCTCATTGACTGCAATTGATTGAGCAAGACAACGTTCCTAATTCTCTAGGCATACACAGCACCATTGTCTTCCATGGATATTTAATAATTATTGGCATCCTCTTGTGAGATCATTGGTATTTCCATAAACATTAATCAATAACTGTTATTAGAGTGAGAATTTAGCGTATTAATCGATAAAAACATTTCTTAAAAAGTAATGTAGGCTCAGCGCTTACAGCTCAACTGGATAGGGCGCTGGCCACATACACTGAGGCTGGAGGGTTCAAAACCTGCCCAGGCCTGGCAAACAACAATGACAACTACAACCAAAAAATAGCCGGGTATTGTGGCGGCCACTTGTAGTCCCAGCTACTTGGGAGGCTGAGGCAAGAGAATCGCCTAAGCCCAAGAGTTGGAGGTTGCTGTGAGCTGTGATGCCACGGCACTCTACTCAGGGTGACAGCTTGAGACTCTGTCTCAATAATAATAATAATAATAATAATGTAATTCAGGAGATAGATGTAAATATAAAAGTGCCAATTCTAAACAAGTTTTTAAAGATAATATTTTTTGCTTAAGGGTGTTCACATATAATAAAAAAAAATGATAGTTACTTCTTTGTTACCATTCAAATGACGTAAATTGTTACCTTTTATGTGAATGAGAAAAATAGAGCATTTAAACATTTTGAGACAAGGGAACTAAAATAACAATTTGATTGTAAAATATTGATTCAATGATTATTCACGAACTACTCTGTGCCACCTCTCAGAATTTAATACTCATCACAGTTATACACTACTTTTCTGTTCTAGGTACTCTAAGGCAGCAGAAATAATTAAGGACATAGAAGGAATAGTTCGGGAAGGAGCAATGGTAGCGAAAGTTAAGTGCATCATTGCTCTTCTTGAGAGAGCTTTACCTGTACTTTGTTGTTTTAATTTTTATTGAAACAATTTTTATTAAAACAACTCAGGGTTGCCTGTGTTGATGATGATGGTGTTAAATATAGGGATTACAGGCTCGACACCCATAGCTCAGTGGTTAGGGTGCTGGCCACATACACTGGTGCTGGTGGGTTTTAACCCGACAACAACAACAAAATAGTTAGGCATTGTAGCAGTCACCAGTAGTCCCATCTACTTGGGAGGCTGAGGCAAAAGAGTTGCTTAAGCCTAACAGTTTGAGGTTGCTATAAGCTGTGACACCATGGCACTCTACTGAAGGTGATATAGTAAAACTCTGTCTCAAAAAAAAAAAAAAGTGCCAAAGAAGATGAAATATTTGGGAGTTTACCTAACAAAGAACATGAAAGATCTCTGTAAAGAGAACTATAAAACTCTAAGAAAAGAAATAGCTGAAAATGTTAAGAAATGGAAAAACATACCACGGCTGGGAAGAATCAACATTGTTAAAAGGTCCATACTACCCAAAGCAAAATACAATTTTAATGCAATCCCTATTAAAGCCCCACTGTCATACTTTAAAGATCTTGAAACAATAATACTTAGTTTTATATGGAATCAAAAAAAAAAAAAAAAAAAAAACCTTGAATTGCCAAGACATTAAGCAGAAATAAAAACAAAGCAGGTGGAATCACACTACCAGACCTCAGAGTATACTATAAATCGAAAGTGATCAAAACAGCATGGTACTGGCACAAAAACAGAGAAGTGGATGTTTGGAACAGAATAGAGAACCAAGAGATGAATCCAGCTACTTACCATTATCTGATCTTTGACAGACCAATTAGAAACGTTCAGTGGGGAAAACATTCCCTATTTAACCCATTGACTCTTACGTTCTACTTTCAAAAGCTTTGAGATAGGGATTGGGTATGTGTACATTGTAGAAGCTTCCCTGATGCTTCTGATGGGTCCTGTTGGATGGAAATCAGTGATAAAATATCATTCATTAGGTTAGCTGCCATTGATTTGGACTTCTTCTCTTTGAGTTCTGAAATGTTTTTTGTGTATTCTAACTCAAGATGTGCTAATTGGATGTTAAATAAATATGCTTGGCTGAAAAATGAAAAAAACAAAAGCATACACTGTATGAGTTTTATAGGTTACCTAATCATTCTCCCAAATTTCTACTCTGCTAAATAAAATGACTAAAATTCTTTAATTAATAGCATCTTTGCTGTATGGTTATAGATCATCTTATAGATAGCAAGACTCTTATCCATACATACGGATACCAAGAAGCATACATGCCATTATATACTATAATAAGCAAAGTCCTTTTAAATAAATTCTATGCAAATTGTAGTTCCTACACCAACCACATCAACATCACTTAGGAATTTGTTAAATGAACAAACTCTTAGGCCCAATCTTAAAGTTACTATATAAGGGATTTGGGGAGTGTGGTCCAGCAATTTGTATTTTAACGTGCACTCCAGATGAATTTTATGCTCTTGAATATTTGTAAATCACTCTAATAGATGATTAAAGTCTCACAATATGAGACTTAATATGAGTATGAGTTCTTAATTTACTTGGTGGACTAGAATTGCAATTGCAATGTTAGAGGTATTACAGCTTGATTTCACATAATTTTTGAAACCTCTTAAAAGAAGTTCTGTGAAGAATTGTAGGAAGAAGTCATGGACTATGAGAGACCTATAGACAAGAGAAATATGGAGAGACTCTGGTAGTGTAAAAGGGGTTTTTCTTAACTCTTTCCCTAGTGGAAATTCCAGTCCAACTTTTTTCCCCAACTTTTGGAAAGAAAGTCCAACTTTTGCTATGTTGCCCACTCTGGCCTCTCTGGATTCTCAGGCTCAAGTGATCCTCCCACCTAAGCCTCCTGGAGTAGTGTGTTACCATGCCTGGCTCTATTTTTAATGAACACATTATCTATCCACCGGACATCAATCATTCTTCAATCTTAATCACAATTTTCCCTGCTACAATCAGCAATGGTCTGGTTTAAAATTTATAAACTGTACATTGTTGGTACATATAGTAAGAGCCCTAACTTACTCTTTATATGCTTCCATGTGGGAAGCCAAGGTGTTTATCTATGGAGCCTTCAGCTAACAGGCCTGGCAGATACCCTAGAGGCAATGGGTTAGAGTTTGACTTCAATTTCATTTTTGTCAAACTTATTGCCAGAGTGTAATCATTGTTTCAGCTCTTTCTTGCCATGTTTTGAGTGGAATTCCCTCTGATTGGACTCCACCATAATTGTTCTGCATTTCATTTGCACCAATAGTCCCTCTTATGCTCCCAAATAGCTAAAACTCACTAAAGTTTAAAAAATGAACTTTCCACACCTGGTCTAAGACTGCGCTCCAGAGTCATTCTCTAATTGGGCAGTCAACCCCCCTTGCCCACTTCCACTCTCAGCCTCTCTCAGAGTCAGTTTATTCAGAGAGAAATGTGTTACCTTATGGTGGATATATCTTGGACAGAGGGGAAGATAAGGAATAAATCCTAAATAAAAGAATCTCTCTTTTATCTTTAACATTCCCTCTTAGGGAAGTAAATGCTTATTTGGTAATTCATTAATACAGTGAGTAGTTGCAGCGTAACAATACTGAGTCAGTTTCCTCTAGCTTTTGTCTGGCTACATGAACACCCATGTCATAGCCAGGAATGGATTTCCTGAAGAGTTGCATACTAAAACTATCTTTGTCCCTGTTCAATTCTTCTGCTTACCTAAGAGCAGCAACATTTCATATCAGAAATTTCAGCTAAATAGTAATACCTGGAAGTTAAACCACACTAAGAAGGACCCTTACTTTAAACATCCATTAATTAGGTAATTACCTTTTAAAAAGAGGATAATGGTTAACCAATATAAATTTCTAAACAGCAACATGAAAAAGTGAAGTGGAAACATACTGGTAACATTTAAAGTCAAAATTGAAAATGGGTATTTATTGTTCTTTATAAGGAGTGAGGTTGTTTCATATGAGTGTATGTTTTGTTTAATTCAGAATACTTTCATTGAAAACTAATGGGTGTGGACTGCAGCTGGACAGTGCTGATTCTGCAGCATGGGAGTGAGGAGACGACGATTGGCTGAGAGGGATTCATGCCGGAGCAGAAGTGCCCCAAGGTGCAGAGCAGCAGTCATGTTTATCAACAACAAGGCATACCCCCAGATATCCTGAAGCCACTCCTCCTATCTCCCTGGGCAACCAGAGGAGGCTAGGCATCTTCTCAGATGGCAATCATTGAGGAACAGATCTGAGACTGAAATACAGACCCCTGAATAAAGGGTTTGCCTGAGGCAGAACTGGCCTGGGTGGAATGCGGGGACTAGCAAACACATGCGCAGAGCTGGGAAACTCCCAGGGTGGGGCTGACTCAGAGGAACGCTTTATTGGGTCTAAGACGCACCCAGCCCTCAGGGGATCATCAGCCTATAGTCAAAGGAGGACAGGACGCTAGAACTGACAGCTAACTGTGCTATGAATACAAACCTGCAGGAGTAAAGAATGGGCTGAGGCACAGGTTCTGGGAACTCAAATCAGCCCCTTTTCTGCAGAGGAATTTAGCAGAGACAGAAACAAACTCCCACACGGTCGTTCTGTTCTGCCAGTAACATCAATCAAGGCCAAGGCTGGAACTGAGTGAAAACCCCCAGCCTCCAACAAGTGCCTGAGGTTGACAGGCCTCACTGCCTCCTGCTGGATAAAGGCAGAGAGCAGTGGCCTAGCTGAGCAGATACAGACTTCCTTGTGATTTAGGCAGGTGCAAACCTCTGGAGTATCTGCTCACTGGGGACAACTGACTGGGTTACATCCCTGCATGCTAGCAGTGACTGGGTGTGACAGAGCGGCAAGGTGGGGAAGGAGGCATCAACCTTCTGAGACTAATCTACTTGCTGGGTGGGTGCTCCAGACTTTACAGAACACCAGAGCAAGTCATAATTGAGTTGTCACCAGACCCCTGCATTCCAGTTGCCAGAGACCTTTTAAACTCTCCCACCTGAGACAGATGCTAACTAAGACAATTGATATGGACCTTTTAAACTCAGCCAATCACTTGAGGACAATTCAAGTGGTGCCCTGGGTGTGTGGTTGCAAGAAGGTTTTATTTTCCTTTTCCAATTGTTGCCTGTGGAGGGCAGGGTGACTTACTTGCTGGTATTTCTCCATAGGTAATACTTCAAACCAGAGAAACTGTTTCACTAGGGGTTAACAGAGACAAGCAGAAAACAAGACAGAATGACTTAGCCCCACCACATCAAATAGGTCCCCAGCATCTGAGGGTGTAGCACTGCACAGGTCCTCGACAAGGGCCCATGGGAAAAATCAAATGGTGTAGAGTAATTATAGGGTGGAATCAGCGGAAAAACTCTGGTAACATGAACAACCAGAATAGATCAACCCCCTCAAGGAAAGATATGGCAGACGTAACTGAAGATCCCATTCATAAACAGCTGGCCGAGATGTCAGAAATCAAATTCAGAATTTGGATTGCAAACAAAATTAACAGAATGGAGGAAAATTGGAAATTAGAAATCTGAAGAGCAATTCAAAAGTCAGAATTAGAAATTCCAAGAGAAATTCAAAAATTGTCTCAAGAATTTAATGAATTTAAAGACAAAACCACCAAAGATTTTGATGCACTGAAGCAAGAATTTGCAGCCCTCAAAGATCTGAAAAATGCAGTAGAATCCCTCAGCAATAGAGTGGAGCAGGC
>CAUYPK010105164.1:0-19871 GCA_963574355.1 Loris lydekkerianus
CTTCTACACTGCTGGTGGGAATGCAAATTAATACATTCCTTTTGGAAAGATGTTTGGAGAACACGTAGAGATCTGAAAATAGATCTGCTGTTCAATCCTATAATTCCTCTACTAGGTGTATACCCAGAAGACCAAAAATCATATTATAACAAAGATATTTGTCCCAGAATACTTATTGCAGCCCAATTCATAATTGCTAAGTCATGGAAAAAGCCCAAGTGCCAATCAATCCACGAATGGATTAAGAAATTGTGGTATACGTACACCATGGAATATTATGCAGCCTTAAAGAAAGATGGAGACTTTACCTCTTTCATGTTTACATGGATGGAGCTGGAACATATTATTCTTAGTAAAGTATCTCAAAAATGGAAGAAAAAGTATCCAATGTACTCAGCCCTACTATGAAACTAATTTATGGCTTTCACATGAAGGCTATAACCCAGTTATAACCTAAGAATAGAGGGAAGGGGGAAAGGATGGGGAGTTTGGGGGGAGGGGGACAGAGGGAGGGTGATTGGTGGGATTACACCTGCGGTGCATCTTACAAGTGTATATGTAAAACTTAGTAAATGTAGAATGTAAATGTCTTAACACAGTAACTAAGTAAATGCCAGGAAGGCTGTGTTAACCAGTGTGATGAAAATGTGTCAAACGGTCTATAAAACCAGTGTATTGTGCCCCATTATTGCATTAATGTACACAGCTATGTTTTAATAATAATGAAGTTAAAAACCCAAAGAGTATGTTTCAAGGAATATTGAACTATAAAAGAAAAGGTTCACAGGAGAGCACTAAATTTAAAGCCTGGCACAAAACAACACATTTAATCTTAATAATATATTTGTGTACTGGTGTACATGTGTATTCAGAGTCCCTCCTCAGTGTGTGAATGATGGAAAATACTCCACTGTGGTGATGGTGTTTTATTTCCAGATAAGAAGAGTATTGTGAATCTTATTCTCTTATTTATACTTTTTCATATTTTCCAAACTGCTAATAACTAACATGCATTCATTTTTACTCAAAAAACAAAAAACAAAAACAAATAGACTTTTGAATTGCAAAATTCTGATTAAGCAGAATTATGTACCAAAATGTCTAAATAGTTCTTTCATTATTCCATTAGTGAAGTATCACCCAGATATGTTGCACATGACCTAGTCAACAGTGCACTTTGTAAGGGAATATCATTTTTATTTTCACCTTCTCACAAACGTTCTTTAGTTCAATTCATGATAACTTGAGGAGGTCCCTTTAACCTGAAGAATTCTCTCTTTTCCATTAGAAATACTTTGCCTGAGTTCAAGAAACTCCCATCATTTCCATATGAAGTCATCATATCACTTTTCAAGGCACTCCTGAAATCTTTGTTTAACTGTTTTGATCAAACTTTTAGGTCCAAGTAGTTTCTTAATAGTCACTAAATGCATCATTTAAGGATACAGGGAGTCTTTGCTTTTCCTGGCTGTTTATTCCTGGAAAAGCACGGACTCCCAACTGGCTGTGTTCATGCTGTGGGGTCACATGTGTTTTTCAGAGTCAGGCGTTAGACTCTTGTGGGGCATTTGTGCCACATCTGAGTTTGATCCTATGGCTTAAATCCTCTTCAGCTGGTTGGTGAGTCTGAAGTCAAACCAAGTTTTCATCTTTGCTTCACTGGTTTATGCATGGATGTGTACAAATGAGAATTTCATTGAGAATGCACTGGATGTCTGCCTCTTAATCGGTCTGTCTGATGAAGACCTCACACTCCCTGCAGAGACTTACAAGGAAACACATGTGTTCCATCTGTGTCAGCAGGAGCACAGAGCTCTAGGTGCCAGAGAAGACCACACCTTTGCTCTGAAGCTAAAGACGGGGAGGGGGGTTCATGTGTCTTCTAGGGCTGCTGCAAGAAGACGCCACAAATTGGATGGCCTGAACAACAGAAGGTCATTGTCTCAGAGTTCTGGAGGCCAGAAGCCCCAAATCAAAGTGTGATCTCTGCTGGTTCCTCCTGAGGGCTGAGGGAAGGAGTGGTTGCCACTGGGTTCTCCCCTTGGGGACTCCAGGGCATCTCCTCCAGCGTCTCCTGACATCATCCTCCTTCTGGTACACCTGTCTGCTCATAGCCCGCCTTCTTATAACATCACCAGCAATCCTGGAGGCTGGTTTACTCCAGAATGACCTCATCTCAACAATCACATCTGCAACTACTCTTTTTCCAAACAAGGTCCCATTCTAAGGTAGTAGGGGGTTAGGACACAGCACGTGCCGTTTGGGGAACACCATTCAACCTACAACAGAGATAGTTAGAAGGAAAGTTTTCTACAAGGCTAATGCTTGCATTTGGTTGACAATGACAAGGAAAAATAATTCAGGAAAGGCAAGCCAGTGAGATAGTTCAGGAGGAGGAAAGGAAATACAGAGGCAGGGGACTTGGGAGACAAGGTGCAGGCGAGGGTGTGGTCTTGGGGTATGGCGTCTGGGCAGAGGCCTGCCTGCAGCTCAGCATATGGCATTGACAGTGAAGATGCGTAGTAGCAGGAAGCCAGGGAAGGGTTTTATGTGCAGAGTTGGGTTTCTAAAATGATGACTCTGGTTGCAACGTGAGCTCCCAGTGGGCTTCATGGCCCACAGTCTTTGAGCATTGTCCTTTGATTCTAAGAGCTCACCTGCCTTCTTTATGCTTTTCCAACATTCTTTGTGAAACTTAATCCTCTCAAATTTTATTGCCTTTCACCATCGGCTAAATAATAGAATTCAGTAATAATTCAATTTTATTTCATTAAGAAATGAGCACATTGTATTTTCAGCACGTATTACAAAATGAATCAAGATAAATATTTAAATACTGTGTTAAGAATGTTGTAACTTGTTTGAAAATGTATTTTTGATCTCATAGCTCACTCACATAGACTATGGGAAAAATTCAGAATTGTGACAGAATCATTCTGTTTTAAAAAGAGCCCCTGGTCCTGCCATTTCAAGCTTTCATGAACCTTTCATTAAACAATTTTTAAATTTGCAAATGCATTCACTCATGCCCTTGACTTCCTAACAGAAAGATTCCTAAATTAATTCTTCTTTTATTTTAACTCCTCTTTCAGCCTGAGGGTGACATCAAGCAGGCTTGTATGTTTCATGAGTCTCTTAAAATCATTCCGATTATAAAGTAACTGCCTAGATTTATACCCACAGCAACTTTGTTGATTAAAAGATGATCACTACAAACCCTGTTTATTTAGTTCAATCTCAAAACTGTTGCATTTGTTCTAAGTCTCCGAAAGGCACAAGTGCAACCATTAGCAGCATTAATTAAAGTATTAATAAACAAAGATGGTATCAGAAATTATCATAGTTATGATAGAAGAGTCAGCATAAAGCAGCATAAAATGTCATTTACAAAGACTTTCTCTGAGTTGTTTACATCAGATTGGAAAGATGGTGTTTCACCACATCTTGTGAAGGACACAGTACTGCCACTGTCACACCAAAAAAGGAAAGGATCTCTGAGCTGACACAGCTACATGGAACATGCTCAATGTCTGCTAAAGCTCCTATTCACGCCTTTAGAAGAAGGTATGGAGTAAGGTGTTTCACAGGAAATGTACTTTTTTTTTTTTTTTTTTGCAGTTTTGGGACAGGACCAGGTTTGACCCCACCACCTCCGATATATGGGGTCAGCACCCTATTCCTTTTAGTCGCAGGTGCCGCCCAAAATGTACTTTTTGTAAAAACAAATATTAAACATTTACATGCCCATATTTTTATTAAATTACTTGACTTACCCACATCTAAATGCAATACACACATCCCTGCCTTCTAAATAAATCATGCTGTATCATTGATTTCTGTTTTATAACTCTCTCATAATCAAGAACACAAACTTGTACTGTAGTGTACAAACTTCTCAGAAGATATAAAGACGTAAAAACATCATCCTAGTAATTGATTCAAGGATCTGATTAAACTGAGCTTCCTCCCAAGAAAACTTAGAGGAAGAGAACTTGAAGGTTAACTAAGGAATCTTGCAGACCAGCCTTGGGGGAGATACATGATTCAGAATACAAACGTAGAGGGGTTGGTTAGTGAGCAAAAATATAGAGTTAGATGGAAGGAACAAGTCCCAATGTTCAATAGCACAGTTAGGGCTAGAGTTAACAAAAAAAACTATTGTATATTTCAAAACAGCTGGAGGAGAAGCAGCAGAATGTTAGGACGTAAAGAGATGGTATAAGTCTGAGGTGATCGACATCTCAGCTGCCCATATGGGCTCATCATACAATGTATCAAAATACCACAAGTACCCTGAAAATGTATATAACTGCCATGTGCTGATAATATTTTAATTTTATTTTTTGAATTTTAAAAAATTACGTAGAAACACTGATTTTTGAGCAAAGACAAGTATAGGGTTTTTTAATAATTATGAGACCGCTGGCATAGTTCATTTGTGCTGCTGTGACAAATACCACACGCTGAGTAATTTATAAACAACAGAAAGTCATTTCTCACAGTTGAGAGGCTGCGAATCCAAGATCAAGGTGCTGGCAGGTTCGGGGTCTGGCAAGGGCCCAGTCTTCACTTCTAAGACGGTGTCTCACAGCTCTGTGCTCTGCATGGACTAATACTGTGTCCTCACGTGGTGAGTGACAGAAAGGGACTAAGCTATTTCCTTCTACCCTTTCACAAGGCATGAGTCCATTCATGAAGGTGGAGTCCCCATGATTTAACCACTTCCCAAAAGGCGTCACCGCATTATACCACCACATAAGGATTCAGTATAATGTGACTATTAGAGGGGACACAAACTTTATTTTTTGAGACTGTCTCACTCTGTTGCATCAGCCTAGATCAGAGCACTCTCAAACCCCTGGCTTCAAGCTATCCTCCTGCCTCAGCCTCCCAAGTAGCTAGGACTACAGGTGCCTGCCACATACCCAGCTGGTTTTTCTATTTTTATCAGAGATAAGGTCTTAATCTTACTCAGGCTGATCTCAAACTCCTGAACTCAAGCAATCCTCCTGCCTTGGCCTCCCAGAGTGCTGGGATTACAAGTATGAACCATCTGGCAGGCACAAACATTTAAACTATAGCAACATCTCAGAGTCATTAAGGGGCCAATGCTCACTGCTTATTTCCAAGAGGAAGATATCCCAGGAACGTGGTCTAGAAATATATGCTGTTGAAAATGGAGATTCAGTGATGCTTTTAGAATGCATTTTAGAAGATAAATCATTATATTAAATGTATGTGTCATTATATAGAAAAAATCTCTGATATTTTCTTTTATATTATTATATTTAGCAATTATGGATTTATTTAAGTAACTTCTTATTTGGTACTGGTATTTCTAACCCCATAAATGTATGAGAGCAGAGAACTCATCAGTGCTGCCAAGCATATAACCCAGTATCCAGCACATAATAGACAGTTAATACATATTTGCTGGCTGCGTGATTGACAGAAAGGAAGTCTGGGAAGAGTGAGGTTTGAACAGCATTTCTCTTGGCTCAGTACTCAGAGATGGTGAGGGCCTGAACTGGACTCCATGGTTACGTTGGAAGGACGTAACGTGCTTAATACAGGAGAGAAGGAAGGGGCAGGAAGGGACAACTCCAGGGCAGAATCAAGAGAAGTGAAGCACCACTAATCACGGTGAGAAGTCAAGAAGGAGAATACGGAGCCTGGTCAGCAGTAGGACCCCAGCATATCTTCAAGTTCTGCTTATACAAGTGGAGTTTTATTTAAATGTGGCAGTTCATTAGGCAGTAAGAAGCCCAAATCAGGAATGATGGTTGATATTAGAAAGAAGCTCTTTGAAGTCGACAGATGAAAATTCCTGGGATGACTATGCAGAGAGGGAACAGAGGCATTGCCGTTGTTAGAGGAAGGAGCTGGTCTACAGGAGAACTCAGACAACACTTAATAAGCTCTCTTTTGATACCAGCCACTGTGAATTCCATCTTGTGTTCTTGTTGTGATTGCTGATATGGCAACATCAGAGTTAAAGACCACAAAATGTTTGTCTCCATAACAATCCCTGGATCCTGAAGAAGATAATCTGGTTACCTCGTATTAATCACAAATTAAATTATGTGCAGCGATTGAAGACTTTCAGATACTGTGATAAGATGAAAACAATCCCGTGGGATCAGAGTTGTTCTGAAAAGCAGTAATTTCAACAGGCCAAAAACAAGTCTCAGATGCCCCCCTTGGAGCCCCAGAATCACGTTTTTATCGTCTTGTAAGGGGACTTCTGAGATGGACTTGTAGGTAGGCAATGGTGTTAAAGATGTTTCTTGAAATAGGACGGGGAGCAAGCTTGGCAAGTTTCCATATCACTGTGGCACACTTAGCGAGGAAAAGTCTTCTCAGTGAAGGAAAAGTCTTCTCAGTGAATAAATTAGAAACATTTGTTATTTGTAAAATGCAAGACTATGCCAAGTAATGAGGACAGCCAGATTATCTGTTACAAGAAATCTTGACAAGCTTGGACTTTTCTTGTCCTTTACCTTTCTACACATGGAATATCAGGTGAGGATAACATGGGTGGACATTGGCCTACAAGTCTAAAGAATGGAAAGGAATTGAAAGTTGAGGTTTAGATATACTGCATTTTTTTTTTTTAATTGTTTTGAGTCTACTGTTACCGGCATAAATCTCCCATGGTTGAAATTCTCATTGGTTTAAATCGTCAGTGGGGAAGAATACAGCAAGCTGAGTCTTCTTGTAACTTCACCAAGGCTGGGCCACGCCAGCAGCATGACGTGCACTGAACTCCGTGGGGAGTGCTGGCAGGCAGGCTCCGAGTGCACACCGTGGCTGCAGAAAAGGGAAAATCCCCGTTAGGGATTCAGTTTAGATTGAAAAAGATATGAATCAAAAAGGAAGGAAATCCACTCAGTGTTATGAGAATCCAGAAAAGGATGCTCTGTCTTTAACTTAAGAAATGTACTGGAAGGACCTTACCAGAAAGAGATAAATACCTGTCATCCTCTGGCTTTTCTCAACCTCTTTGGAGAATTAGAATCTAAGAATTTCTCTTTTTGAATGTGTCTGGATATGTGGTTGCTCAGGAAATCACATTACTGCCAAGTCAAGTCCTAACAGTGGATGTGAAGTCCGAACTGTCTCTGAGGTATCCTGGGCACTGGCATGTCTAAGAACAAAGCACATGTGACCCTCCATGCGTCATGTGTGTGACATGCTTGCCTTCCTGGGTCCTGTGCTCTGCTCACTCTGCGAAATGTGATCCTCCTACCTCCCTGAACTCCCATGATTTTGACATTCAAAAAATTTTTCAAAACTGATCACTGCATAAGACAGCAAAGTTGTTTCCTTACAGCTATATCCTCATTCTGTTTTGTTCCTATATTCTAGGCATAAATCACTGTCAAGTGTGTGTGTGTGGGGGGGGGATCCAAATCTTTGTAAGTTCTTACATGCTCATCCGTAGACATCATCATGGTAATGCAAGTCTGCTAATGGGGAAAATCAATGGCCTTGGGGTAAGGAGAGCTAAAATCCAAGCCCAGGTGGACTAATCCTTCTGTGAGTGACCTTATGCACATCACAGACTGACTCACTAAACCTTAATTAGTTGATTATCAAAATGTGGAAAATTATACTAAATATATGAGCTATCTATTTCTCATTAATAACCAAAGTAATAGATTGTAAATTGGTTTGAAATTTTCCAAGTAATGTAGAAATAAAAGTACTTATAATCATCTTTAGCTCCCATATTCTTATTTAGTTGCTATCTTATTTAGCTGCCATTTGCTTATTTAGTTTCTATAGCTTAATGTATCATCTTTGAATCAGATGCTAAACAAATTACCAGAAATACACACTGTTGAACAGGCTAGACATGGTCTCTATCTTCATAGAGCTTTCAGTTCAGTAAACAACATAGATGTTGAATAAGTAATCCAAATGTGATCAAAGCAAACTGTAGCATATGGTTGCAATGTATTCCCAGGAATTATCACTTACTTTGATGAATAGAAAGAAGCTATTCTCCGTATTTAATTTCGTTTTTTAGATGCAAGGTAAAGATGCCCTTTTGCTCTATGCAGAGGCAGCCACAGTTCAGAAAGCCACAGGATAAGAGTGGTGGTGTAACCCTAGAAATGCAAAAGAAGCCGTGAGCGCACAGAGCACAGAGAGCAGTGTGGGGAGTGGAACGTGGCCAGGCCGGGCAGGCGCCTGGGGTGACGTGAAAGGCGGGAGTCAGACAGTTGGGCACGTTATACTTGGTGGGTAATGCTGAAAGTTTTGGACTTTGTCTTGAGGACGGAGAGGAGTCAAGAGAATGGAAAGTAAAAAATTGAAGTATTTGCAGCCACAGGGTGTTTTCAGCAGGTCATTCAGCTGCGCTGCGGAGGAAGAGCAAGAGAAAGAGGAGCAGGGAAATAAATTCAAGAGAGGATAAAATTATGGTTTGAACTAAGGCACTGGGCAGGGAGATGAGGAAAAACAGGCTTGACACAGAAAATGTTTAAGGTGTTTGAGGTTCACACTTGATGATTCCTAAATGTGGAAAGTGAGAGAATTGGATGAATCAAAAATGTTGCCATGGTTTCTGTCTTGAGAAGGCAGGTGAATTATTTTGCCTTTCCCTGAGACTGGAAACACAGGAGGAAGAGATTTGGGCAGAATGGTAATTGAAATCTCTTAGTGTATACTTAACATATGAAGATTCAATTTTAAGTGTTTTGCAGATGGAGAATCTGGGCCACACACCAGGCAGTAGTCCTAGAGCCCAAGCTCCCCAGCTCTCCAGAGTATCACTTCAGCTACGAACATCGTGTTTTCGAGATGCCATAAAACATAAAGTAGAAATGATGAGGGGCTTAAATCTGAGTTAGACCTGAAACATTTTATGACCATCCACTTACCATTTAATTTATGTTAAATGAAGTAATTGAGAACTAGGGAAGGTGAAGATTATTGAAAAACGGAGCACACAAGTAGAAGGGCCACATGCCTGGGGGAAACTAACACCATAAACCTCAGCGTCTGGAGAGAGAAAGTGATACCTCCTCAAAAGATTGAAAGGGAAGAATCAAAGTAGAGGGTCAATGTCAGAAGTTCAGTGTCAGGGGGAGCAAAGAAAAGAGCTCTTCCAGGAGGGTATAGTTCTCTGCCCAGGACTGCACAGACCTCACCAGCTAATAGGTCAGCTAAAGATGGATTAAAAGGATGAAGGGAATTAAAATTAAAACTTTCTTTAACCATGGAAGTTAATCTTCCACTTTCCTGGTGTACCTATTGTTATAACCAAGACTCCAGTAAGTTTGAAGGAATTTTGAAATATGTGTACTTGCAACAATAGAGAAAATAGAAGAGGTGACTTCAGGTGATGAGAAACCTCAGCAAAAAATTTAGAAGATGAGGAAAGAAGGTGTATTTTATATACATCTACACAGCAACGTATGTTATTAGTACTTTACATACTGCTATATTCACAAAGCAATATGAAAATTGATTGATACCACAGACCTCCATGGAGGTACGTGGAGACACCATGTACCAGGCAAAGAAGTGATGGGACTTAGTGTTGAAAATAGGGAAACAGACCCAAAATCTTTATATATAAAGTAATGTGGCTGTATGCCAAGCAGCAGATTAAAATGTTCTTCTGCAGAATGGTTTTCCAGAACATTCTCTGGCTTGCCGCCAGATCACCCTGCAGTCAATGTGGCACCATGCACACAAAGCTTCCACTCGGCTTCTCAGCGCTTTGCTCTTCAAGACCCCAGGGGGGCCAGGGGTCACCCAGTATTTGTGGAAAACTCTACCATGAAAGATGAAAATCAAAAGAAACAAACAGAGAAGAACTGAGAAATAACACAGGACCAGGGAGGAAAGACCAAAAGTCTATATTTAATGTCTTCTGATAGAAACGAAAATGGTAGACGACCTGAAACACAAACGACATATTATAAAACAGAATATTCAGGAAACAAACCATGACTCTAACATGTAAAGATATGCCATGAGATAAAAGATAATTAGTACATGGATTTAGAAGATAAAATTGATAAAGATATCCCAGAAAGCAGAATAAAAAGACAAAAATATGGAAATTCTATGAGAGAAAATAAAATAATCAAATTATACCATAAGTCCAGGTTCTTCATCCAACTAATAGAAATTTGCAGAAAAGAGAAAACGAGTGTAAAATGAGGAAGAAGAAATTATAAATTAAGTAATGACAGAAAATGTAACAGAATTTCAGGATAAGTGTTTCCAGAGGGAAAGGGCCCATCAGGATCCAGTAGGATGGATAAACAGACACACACCCCAAAACAGGTTGTCATGAATTTTCAAAATGAAGATAAAATAAAATTCTAAAATTTTATGCTGGGAAAAAAATGTGGGTGTTACACAAGACTTTGAATAAAAATGGAAATGAGTTTCCTTAGAAACTAGAAAATAAATAAAAAAGCCTTCAAATTTATAAAGAAAAAGTATTTCTGATCTAGAGGTCTACATCCATTCAAACTTTCAATTATTTGTGGGTAAAATAAAGGAAGCTTTAGACGTGCAAGACCCACCGTAAATCTTTTCACAGGAAGCGAATGGACATTATAGTCCACCAAACTGAAGGAATCTATCTAGAAAGAAAAAGGTACAGAATGCAGAAAATAGTAAATATAACACAGGAAAGATATGCAAACTTCACAGGATGCTAGTGAAATTCCCGACTGACAGCTAGAATAGCAAGCATTCCAAGTGGAGCAAGATGATAGGACACTCCCAGAAGATACTCCAGAGTGGTGGGGCAGGGGCAGGGAGAATGGCTGCAATCAATTAACTTAGGAATTTAGGGGGAAATATCCCTAAACTGTGAAAGTTGGAGAATAATCAGGAATGGGTGAAAATGTGACTGAGAGTCCACAAACTGGAAGCCGAAGTCATTAATAAAAGAAGAGGAATGCTCAAGAGATTGGTAAAAACAAGGGCATGCTAGAGAGTAGAAAGATGTCAGTACTGGGTAAGGAGCAGGGGTTTCTAAGATGAGAGGAGACCACTAGTGTGAGACAGGAAGGGAGACTGGAAACCCACCTGCCAACCCAGAAGTCGGTCAGTCAGCCTGAGATGTGAGAAAATCAGTGTGTTTTGCTTTAAAAGGCTGCAAGAGGAATGATGTCCACAGGCGCCAAGCAGCGAGTCGTTGAGTCCATGAGAAGGGAAGGGGGAAGCTCTCGGGAAAGGGCTGGGGGCCGTGAAGATGCTGATGTGGCGTACAGCACAGTCACTGAGTTCAGAGTGAGCAAAGGAGACAGAAGTTGGGCCAGGGGAATGGTTCTAGCACTGTGGGATCAGCCAAGAAACAGAAAAGACGAATAGAAGAGCTTGGATTGGGGGTTGATGAAAGGGAAAGCAGTCATAAGTAAATTAAATTCTCAAAGTTCTGAAACGCAGTGGATGCTGGCCAAACGGCTCAGATGCAGGCCCGATACGCTATTTTTCCTCTTTGTTCATAATAAAACACATGCAGCAGCACAAGTAGAGCTCAAGAAGTGGCCACATTGCCCTGCACAAAAGGGAGAGTGAGAAACCTAGAGTCCCCACCACTGTGAGCCCAAGAGGCACGTGAGGTGTTCGACCCCCTCCGGTTCTCAGGTGTCACTGCGGGGTGGTGACTACTAGGTACTCAAATTAAAAACCTGGGAATCTTTCATGACACCTCCCTCTCCCCTACAGCCTCCCATTACACCTGACGTTCAACCGATCACCAACTTCTTGTGTTCTCCTTTTTAAATATCTTTCCAATTGATCACTTTTCTTCACCCTCACTGCTACTGTCACCTTTACGTCGGTCATCTCAGCAAACACTTACTGGGCATCTACCGTATGTCAGAGGTTGGCTCAGTGCATTTACTGGGGCCTACTGTGTGCTAGATTCCAGGTCAAGACACAAAAGATACCAGTCCTTCCATCAAAAAGTTCAAGGTCAATTAAAATAATAGTTATAAAATCTTGCACTTCTGGCTCCAAGAAATGATGTGCACAAGTTTGAGAGACAGAAAGTGAGGGAGAAAGAAGGTTGTCTTTTTTACTGTGTTTAGTCAGCCTTCTCCACAATCCCCAGTGCAAAGCAACCACCTGTATGATGCTGCTTATTCTTTCCAGGAAGAAATTCACAGAGATGGTGACCTTTTAGTTTTTCAAGAAAATTATCACTGGCTGATGGTGATGGGGGTGGGAAAAGTCACAAATATGGTCATTTATTCATTCATGTGTTTATTCTGTAGTTTTTATTGAACATCTACTAAATGCCAAGCACCAAGATAAATGCAAATGTGAATGAAATGGTCTCTGCCCACAGGAGGCTACAGTCTAGGAGAAAATGACATAAGTATAGGAGGTTCTATGATACATGTCTGTGTAAGATTTCTTGACATTTGGTCAGTTTAACCTAGAGGATTAGAAGAAAAATGTCTCAGGAATTCTACCATGAATACAAGTTATTTTCCCACATCAAAACCATAGGATTCATAAGGATAGACCCTCATTCAGAAGTTAATATCCAACCCGGTTATAATCTGTAGCTCCAATAGGGTCTTGGTTCAGTGCATTGCTGTATCACCTAGATCAGTGACTGTCACATTACAGTTATTCAGTAAGTATCTGTTCAATGATGGGATGGATTTGTGGGGTTAAAAGAGGGTGCCATGAACTTTGAGTATGAAACTTTAATATTTTTATAGAAATCAGAGAAATGTCTTTTCCAATAGGTTCTGAAGATGTCTATTCTACACTGTAGTTTGTGTAAAACTACAGAACATGTTATAGATCCATGTTTCAAGTGAGAGGGAGAGCCAGATGGGAGCATTGCACTGAGTCAGGGTTCTGGCCTGATTCTGCCGTTCCAAAGCTGTGTGGTGATAGGAAGTGTCTCAACCTTTCTGAGTCCATTTTTTAATTTGTTAAATGGGCATAAAACCTATCTCACTTACCTTATAGGGCTGTATAAGGACTCAATGATATAACGCATGTGTGTATCCTATATAAGTTTAAAGCACATAGAATTATGAAATACATAACAAATCAATATTCTACGCTTTCAGTATTGCAAGAATTCCTGACAAGTGCAGCCAGTGAAGGTTTTTTGTTTGTTTGCTTGCTTTTCTCTAGTGCAGTGCCTGGAGATGACCACCAAACGGAAGATCATCGGCCGTCTGGTGCCATGCCGATGTTTCCGAGGTGAAGAAGAAATCATCTCAGTTTTAGATTACTCCCACTGCAGTCTGCAGCAGGTGCCGAAGGAGGTCTTTAACTTTGAACGGACATTAGAGGAGCTTTATCTAGATGCCAATCAAATTGAAGAGCTACCTAAGGTAATTCTTGATAACTAAAAAAAATCCACTGTAAATGAGTATTGTATAATTTTCAAAGACTGGGTATTATGTTAATTTTCTCCATTTATCTGGGTAACTGACAAGCCACTGAAATTGACATAACTTCCCCCAATATTCCCATTACCTTTGAATACCCCTCCATATGTAATTTCTTGTGATAGAGTAATAAATAACCAGACTCTATGGAAATCATCATTTTCATTTAAAAGTCTCTATAAAAACAGATTGCAGAGTTGAGAATCACAGCTTATGTTTAGAAACATAAAGGAAAGGAAAAATATGACACTATCTACTCCAAAACTAAAAATCTGTATGTTGTATGCTAAGGTGACTTTATTTTAAAATCTTGAATTATGTGTTCTAAGTCTAAGAAAATGTTTTTATATACCATAATACTATTATGAAAAACATGTTTTTTAATTCCTTGATCTTAACTATTTGATTATTATAAGCATCACTCAATGTTTACATGACAGATAGGTAGTAAAAGTGACCTACTAAAAATTTTAACTATTAAATTTCACATGCGCACACACGTACACACACATGCACACACATACGCACACACGTACACACACGCACAGAAACCAGCCCTCCTGTGGCCTCATTCTCTGTGGCAGAAAAGGTTAGATAATAAGAGATTAGCTACAACAGGTTGAAGCCTCATAGCAGAGAGGTTCAAAATGTAAACCTGGGGATCCTAACAGCCACCTAAGTAAGTAACTCAGCACGGCATTTACCTGGGACAGATTTATATGTCTAAGAGGGAAAAAAATGTCATTCCCCCTATTTCCATTGTTTATGCAAAAAAAAAAAAAAAGTGTGTGTTAAATGTCTAGTCACCAGGAAAAGAATCTTCCACAATAAAAAGTTGAATTTCATTATCAGAATCTGAAATTCCAATGTGCTAATCAAAACAAACTGAATAGCTGGTTTCATTTAGGATTATGGATTATGTTGTTTCTATAACACTTCAGAGTTAGAACTATGTGATGTGAACTTCAAAAGTAACACACCTTATTTTTGACAACCTGTGTGTGTAGTGTCACCTGGGTTCTTTCCTCAGGAGAGCTGAATCAGGTCTAAAAACTTGTTGGTCACATGGATTGGCTGCAGAGTTGTCTGACATGGACTATCCCTTGCCCCAGAGGAGAAGCTGCTTAGGGCACCAATGGCACCTTCCTCACCCCACCGCCCTGTACCCGGCAGGCATGGTGACTTCCACACCATGGATACCGAGTCTCTGCTTTCCCGACTGGTGGAATAATGCAGAGAACTTCATGTGCTATAGAACTTGATCAGCAAAAGCCATGAGGTTAAAAAAGTCTTCAGTGTGGTTTCTCATTTATAGGTCAGAAAAATATGGTCAGGTTTGATTTGTCTTAGGTCCAACCCATCTAGGATTGGCAGATAAAATAAAAGATACCAATTCAAATCTGAATTTCAAATTTAAAAACAGAGAATTTTGTGTTTAATTATATCACAAACATTGCATGGGATTCATTTACACTAAAAAAAAGGAGTTTTTTAATTTACACTAAATTCAAAGTTAACTGGGTATCCTGTATTTGTATTTGCTACATTTGGCAACCCTGGGCCAGTCTAGTCATTTAAAATTTTCTAGATCCATGCAAGAGATTGTCTAAGATAAATAGTAAAAACAGGTTAATTTGTCAGGAAGGTGTTTATTTAATATCTGCTCTATTACACATTACTTGAGGCTTCACTATAAAAGAAGTAAATCTCAATCCCTGATCTTCAGAATTTGACAATCTAATTACCAAGAAAAACTGAAACATTAGGGGTGAGTGCTCAGTATTGTAAAATCAGGGCCAAAGAGTCAGAAACTGTTATGGACTTTATGTGTGCCAGAGTTCCATTCTTAGAGAGGTGGGGGGAAGCCTTGACCAAACAGCAGAGACGCAAAATTGAAGATATGTGGGAGGAGAACAGAGTTAGGTGAAGTCTAGAATTGCAGCTGCCTGTGGGTGAATTCAACAGTACACAGGGTGAAAAGGGAAGATTCAGATTCTGGAAGCTCTTGAAACCCACACTGCACTATTTGGCTTAATGCATTGGTAAGGTAACACCATGGAGAGCCTGATACATCAGGCCACTCACTGGGGGCCTCAGACGTTCTGTCTGTTTAGTCCGTTCAAATAGTTGGAACAGTGGCCTGACAGTTAATAAAAACAGTGCACTAAAGATTAACATACTTTGCCAACATGTTAGAATAAAGATAAATCATTATCCGTCATCGTTGGAGTGCTTTATAGACTTCAAAGATCTTTCACATAATCTCCTAAGATTCCTGTGAGTTCCCAGATTGTTATTTTCATAAAACCGCCCTGTGAGATGGTGTCTTCTAAAAATCTGACATAATGAGATTTGATCTAAATGATCTAACATTGGCATACGAACAGCATAGAACATGAATATATCTGTGCATTATTAAAAATTGGAAATTAAAAATAAAAGGGAATGCCGTATCAGCTACGGTTTATTAATGTCTGTTTCAAGTAATGGAAAATTCAAAATCCAAGTGGACTTAAGAAAGAAAGAGGCTTGACTGGTTCAAGTGGAAGGTCCATCTCAGGACAGGACTCTGCTTATCCTCTGCGGGGAGCTGTGGCTGCTTTTCTCCTGGTGGCAGAAGGGCTGCATGAGCACTAGGGTTCACCTCCACACCACAAAAAATGAGGAAGCTGAAACTCCCTTCTCTTTCTGAGAACAACAGAAAGTGTTGCCCCTAGAATTCCTCAGCATGTATCCTTAGATCTCACTGGCCTTACCTGTGGCACATGTTTACCAGTAAGTCAGTTCCTTTGTTATCTGATCACAGAATAAGCTATAATATTATGCAAGAAAAATTGATTGCCATAATTGGGGTAAATAAAGATGGGTCACCTCCCTGGAGCTGTGACGGGTACAGCAGTATTAGGAGAGGTGGAAGGACCAGAGAGGTGACCACCGTGCTCACTACAAACTAAGTGCTCTGCAATGATTATCTTATGGGGAAAGTTGCTTTCAATAAAAAACTATGTGTCCAGTTTTTAATGGCCTATCAGCAGAGCATTGAAATCCTTGAGGATCTAGACCTTTAAAGTTAGAGTATTTTGGTGCCATGTCATTTTGTGGTTTTCTTTGTGCTCCTCTGATATTACTGCTGTTGTAATTTGATATGGGTTGACTAATGTGGTAGCCATTTTTATTCTTGATATTATGTTATCATAAGATTTTTTGTATGTTCTTACGCTTTGCTTTCTGATATTTTGTACAGAGAGTATTCTAGTGGGTCATGAATCTCTACTATAAAATGTTATTCAAAAAGCAGAAAACAAGACATTGAAGTAATGGCATGAGGAAAAATATGTCAAGAGTGTGTCAGAAAAGATGCAAAAATAGATATGAAAGAACAGGAAGTATCTTGGTTAGGAATAGTTCAATCTGTGTGTTTTAATTTTCTATAGTAGAAGGCAAAAATATAAAATGACATGCCTTTCGCACAGCGACAGAAACCCACACAGCTTATAATTTAGTAGTGTTTTGCTTGTTATTTTGGATCAGGAACTTAAACTTATAGACAGAATAATAGACTATAACAGGCGCATATTATATATGAAGTAGTGTGGGAAGGGAAATGTGAAAAAAAGCAACAAAGAGGAAAAAATTGCCAAGAAACTTCTTGAAACTAAAGAACTTCTAAAAAACAAAGGGGGGGGATATTAATAATTTTGAAAAAGCTAACATGTGACCAAAATTGAAAGACAGGGTGAGTGAATTTGCTAGATGAAGTCAATTTAACCATACATAAAAAAGCACAGGATTAAATTTGGAGCACCATACTTTCAAAGTTTTCTCTACTCAAAAGTTTATAACCTACTCTAAAAATATTTCACAGATTAAGAACCTGAGCTTTTGATCCAAACAAACCTGTTATTAGATCCTAGCACTGCTATTTGGTTGGAGAAAGTATTTAATTTTCTGGAAACCTCAATTTCTTCATTAGGGACAGGTAGGGGTAGATGGACAGATGATTGATTGAGGATGATGATGAGAGAGAGAGGAGAATTGGGTGAGACCGTGCATGTGGAATATGGTATTTATTATTTTCCCCTCAGAGCTGAAGTAAGATTTCCATGTTAACTACGTTGAATCAAACAAAAGTAAGATCTTGTAACATCTCAGGATAGTCCTTGGTGTTGACTATGCAACACAAAATACCTTGACGTGGTTTTATCTCTACCTCCTATCTCCAAAGAGTCTTCTAGAAAAACATTCGCCAGCCTGTAAAAGGTCTTAAGTTTCTGACCCTATGCAGTTACACCAACGTAGCTGTGACGATCCCACTACTTCCCCAGGGAATTTCCTGGACTCTCAGAATCACAATATTGTATCATTTTGAGTAGATGCTACCTCGGGGGTTATTTAATTTAACCTTCAATTACTATAGTCCAATTAGACTAGAAAAGTTAATCGACTTTCCTTAATCTACATCACAAGTTAGAGTCCTATCCAAAATTATTATCAATGACTATGTGTTAGTCAGAAAATGAGAAGTTATCATACAGTAGAAGCAAATCAAAATCTCAGTGGATAACTGCACAGAAATTTCTCTTCCTGTCCCGTGATTGTTGGCAGGGATGACTGCTTTTCAGGAGTGCATACCTAACAACCCATCCAACTTTCCACTCAATGTAGGAAAGTGTTCTCTTGCTCCAGTCATCCAGTCTCTTCATGACCATTTCTTTTAATGGAAAAAAAATCACTGACTTAGGAGGGAGACAATTATATTACTGGAAAGTTCTAAGTCTTAGAAACTCTGCAGTGTGTCAAGTGATGTTTTCCTGTGTCCGTCCATCTATTCGTCCACCCAGCCCAGGGCAGGAATTCAGGGAGACACAGAAATCATGACAGCATGCTTCCCCTGCAAAGGAACTGCGCTTCCATGATAACTGCCTAGATCCTTCAGATATTTTAAAGGAATTAATGTCCTTTACCTCAGAGTTCTCTTTTCTAAGATAAGTTTCCAAATTTTCTTGACCATTTTTCAAAGATATGTTTTCTAGACTTGACTATCTTGGTTACTTTCCTGTGGATACATTCTTGTAATTAGCTTGGTTTTAGAAACTGATTTATCTATAAAACTATTTATCCAAATGGAAGTATTTAACAAGCAGCAAACGAAATATAATGGAACACAGAAGAGAGATCTGAGTTGGATATGAATATTTAAGAGTCATCCCGTAGAAGGAAGAGTTAATATCAAGAGGCAAAGGAAAAAATGCCCTTGGAGAGAAAGGGAAAAGGCCATTCCAGAGAAACAAATATTAAACTTTGAAAAGTAAAATCACAGGACGAATTCACTGCTGGAACTTACCTAGAAATTATCTTTTATTTTTCCCAGAAATCATGACAACTTCGTATACAGGGGTGAAGTTGGAAAATATTACTGGGCTCATGAAGCCAAAACCTGGGCATGGGGGGGAGAAATGTCCCATCTCGGCTGATTCTGAGCTCAGGAATGTGCTCTAAGGAGCAGAAGAAACATACGTGGCAACTTTCGGTGTAGCACTTTCAAAACTAATTCCAGATTTTCTCATCTTCCAAGTCATTTGAGATTGAGCAGCTCCCTGGTGGAGACCACAAATTAGCTGTTGTACATGTGAGGGAATAAGGGTCTGGCCTCCTGTTAGAAGCTGTGAGATGCTCAGCGTCAGCGCAGAGCTGGTGAGGTACAGGGAAGGCATGCAGACAGTTAGAAGAACTAGCTGGAAAACCAGAGAAACAAATATTAACTTGAATGTTAAGCTATGTGATCATAAAACACTCATTTTCTGGAGGCTCATGGATGGTGTCTTCATTAGGGGCTAGTTCTACCTCAGCATAAACCAGGTCACCAGGTCATAGATTTTTATTTATTTATTTATTTTTATTTTTTTTCATGCAGAAGTATATTTTGCATTTATTTTTTGCATAAAAATACATATTCATTTTTTCATTAAGTCATATACACATAGATCCTGAATACATTTATGCATATGTGGGGTACAATGTGTTGATTTTTTTATACAATCTGATGTGGTTACACCAAACCAATCAACATGGCTTTCGCCTCATTTACTTGATTATTGTGTTAAGACATTTATGTTCTACACTTGACAGATTTAACTTGTACCTTTGCAATATGCTCCATAGGTGTGGTCCCGCCTTTTACCTTCCCTCCATCAAACCTCCCCCATCCCCTCCCTCCCCACTTCATTTCTCTCCTTTTATTTATTTTATATGGAACCACGTTTGTTCTTTTATCTGCCAATGTGTGGAGGATCCTGTTCTCAGGGTTGATGTCACAATATTGAACAATAGCCTATCTCAAGAGAGACTCTGACCAGCTTTCCAGCTAGCCAGAGCCTAGCACCTGCCTTTCACCTCACTTGGCCAAAGCTGCTTTGTCCCATCATACCCAGGCCTCAGAGGTTCAGTTCAGTGAGAGTCATGTTCCTTTCTTAA
>CAUYPK010105165.1:0-15348 GCA_963574355.1 Loris lydekkerianus
CCTCAGAAATTCAAAAAATCCTTAATGAATATTACAAGAAACTTTATTCTCAGAAATATGAAAATCTGAAGGAAATTGACCAATACTTGGAAGCACGTCACCTTCTAAGACTTAGCCAGAATCAAGTGGAAATGTTGAATAGGACTATATCAAGTTCTGAAATAGCATCATCAACCATACAAAATTTCCCTAAAAAGAAAAGCCCGGGACCAGATGGCTTCATGCTAGAATTCTACAAAACCTTTAAAGAAGAACTAGTACCTATATTACTCATCCTGTTCCAAAATATAGAAAAAGAAGGAAGACTACCCAACATGTTCAATGAAGCAAACGTCACCCTGATTCCCAAAACAGGAAAAGACCCAACAAGAAAAGGAAATTATAGACCAATATCACGAATGAATATAGATACGAAAATATTCAACAAGATCCTAACAAACAGAATCCAGGAACACATCAAACAAATTATACATCATAACCAAGTCAGTTTTATCCCAGGGTGTCAAGGTTGGTTCAATATATGTAAATCTATAAATATAATTCAGCATATAAACAAATTAAAAAACAGAGACCATATGATTCTCTCAATTGATGCAGAAAAAACTTTTGATAATATCCAGCACCTCTTCATGATCAGAATACTTAAGAAAATTGGTATAGAAGGGACATTTCTAAACTAATAGAGGCCAACTACAGCAAACCCACAGCCAATATTGTATTGAATGGAGTTAAATTGAAATCATTCCCACTCAGATTACGAATCAGGCAAAGTTGCTCATTGTCTCCACTGCTCTTTAATATTGGAATGCAAGTTTTAGCCATCACAATTAAGGAAGAAAAGACGATCAAGAGTATCCATATAGGGTCAGAAGAGATCATACTTTGACTCTTCGCAGATTATATGATTGTATATGAAAAACACCAGGCATTCTACTACAAAACTCTTAGAAATGATCAAGGAATACAGCAGCATCTCAGGTTACAAAATCAACATTCATAAATCAGTACCCTTTATATATACCATCAGTAGTCAAGCTGAAAACAGTTAAGTGCCAAAGAATATGAAATATTTGGGAATTTATCTAACAGAGGACTTGAAAGACCTCCATAAAGAGAACTACAAAACTCTAAGAAAAGAAATAGCTCAAAATGTTAACAAATGGAAAACCATACCATGCTCATGGCTGGGAAGAATCAACATTGTTGAAATGTCCATATTACCCAAAGCAATATACAATTTTAATGCAATCCCTATTAAAGCTCCACGGTCATACCTTAAAGATCTCGAAAAAATAATACTTTGTTTTATATGGAATAAGAAAAAAACCTCGAATAGCCAAGACATTACTCAGAAATCAAAATAAAGCAGGAGGAATCACGCTATTGGACCTCAGACTATACTATAAATTGATAGTGATCAAAACAGCATGGTACTGGCACAAAGACTGATATACACATAGATGTATTGAACAGAATAGAGAACAAAGAGATGAACCCAGCTACTTACTGTTATTTGATCTTTGACAAGCCAATTAAAAACATTCAGTGGGGAAAAGATTCCCTATTTAACAAATGGTGCTGGGTGAACTGGCTGGTGACCTGTAGAAGACTGAAACTGGACCTACACCTTTCACCACTAACTAAGATAGACTCTCACTGGATTAAACATTTAAACTTAAGACATGAAACTATAAAAATACTAGAAGAGAGTGCAGAGAAAGCTCTTGAAGAAATAGGTCCAGGCGAGTATTTTATGAGGAGGACCCCTCGGGCAATTGAAGCAGCTTCAAAAATACACTACCGAGACCTGATCAAACTAAAAAGCTTCTGCACAGCCAAGAACACAGTCAGTAAAGCAAGCAGACAGCCCTCAGAATAGGAGAAGACATTTGCAGGTTATGTCTCCAACAAAGCTTTAATAACCAGAATCCACAGAGAATTCAAACGTATAAGCAAGAAAAGAACAAGTGATCCCATCGCAGGCTGGGCAAGAAACTTGAAGAGAAACTTCTCTGAAGAAGACACGCACACAGCCTACACACATATGAAAAAAAGCTCATCATCCTTAATCATCAAAGAAATGCAAATCAAAACTACTTTGAGATACCATCTAACTCCAGTAAGATTAGCCTATATAACAAAATCCTAAGACCAGAGATGTTGGCATGGATGTGGAGAAAGTAGAAGACTTCTACACTGCTGGTGGGAATGCAAATTAATACATTTCTTTTGGAAAGATGTTTGGAGAACACTTAGAGATCTAAAAATAGATCTTCCATTAAATCCTATCATTCCTCTACTAGGTACATACCCAGAAGACCAGAAATCACATTATAACAGAGATATTTGTACCAGAATGTTTATTGCAGCCCAATTCATAATTCCTAAGTCATGGAAAAAGCCCAAGTGGTCACCGATCCACAAATGGATTAAAAAATTGTGGTATATGTACCCCATGGAATATTATGCAAACTTAAAGAAAGATGGAGACTTTACCTCTTTCATGTTTACACGGATGGAGCTGGAACATATTCTTCTTAGTAAAGTATCTCAAAAATGAAAAAAAAAATATCCAATGTACTCAGCCCTACTATGAAACTATTTTATGGCTTTCACATGAAAGCTATAACCCAGTTATAACCTAAGAATATGGGGAATGGGGGGGGAGGATGTGCCGAGGGCGGGTGAGGGGTAGGATTACACATACGGTGCATCTTACAAGGGTACATGTGAAACTTAGTAAATGTAGAATATAAATGCCTTAACACAATTTAACTAAGAAAATTGCCAGGAAGGCTATGTTAACCAGTGTGATGAAAATATGTCAAATGGTCTATAAAACCAGTGTATGGTGTCCCATGATCACAGTAATATACACAGCTATGATTTAATAATAAAATAAAATTTAAAAAAAAAGAAAATGAAAAAGATTACTTAAACTGAATGACTCTCTTTAGCTATCGAGATATCCCATAAGCTATCACAGTCTATACAATACAGCAAAAGCAGTATCTAGGGGAAAATATATACCCTTCAATGTGTACATCAAAACACGGTTATGTGAGAAGATAAACAAAATTGATAGATCCACTGCTACATTAACCAGGAACAGAAAAGGACCCGAATAAATGCAATCAGAAATACAAAAGGAAGCAATCAGACTGGGTGCAGTGGCTGATGTCTACAATCCTAGCACTCTGGGAGGCCAAGGCAGGTGGATCACCTGAGCTCAGGAGTTCAAGACCAGCCTGAGCAAGGGGGAGACCTTGTCTCTATTAAAAAATAGGAAAAAGAAAAAAAGATGTGCATTGTGGTGGGCACATGTAATCCCAGCTATTTGGAAGGCTGAGGCAAGTGGAACTCTTGAGCCAAGAGTTTGAGATTGCTGTGAGCTATGACACCACAGCATTCTACCTACGGTATCAGAGACGTTCTGTCAAAATTTTGAAAAAAGTATGAAAGCCATCTATGACAAACCCACAGTCAACATCGTACTGAATGGGAAAAGTTAAAAGCATATCCACTAAAAACTGGAACAAGACAAGGATGCCCACTGTCATCAATCACACTTAACATAATGCTAGAAGTCCTAGCCACAGCATACAAACAAGAGAAAAAAGTGAAGGTAGGTAGGTAGCTGTAGCTCGTGCCTGTAATTTTCCATTCTGTGAGGCTGAAGCAGGTAATCGGGCGTTCAAGACCAGCCTAAATAAAAAAAGTGAAACTCCATTTACCAAAAATAGAAAAACTAGCTAGGTGTTATGGCAGGTTTCTGCTTTCCAGCTTCCTGGGAGGCTGAGGCAAGATGATCACTTGAGTCCAGGAGGTTGAGGTTGCTGTGAGCTGTGATGCCACCACACTCTACTAAGGGTGGCAAAGTGAGACTATGTCTCAAAAACAAACAAAAAAACCAAAAGGAAAGAAAGAAAAAGAGGGGGGGAAAAGCTATTCAAATCAAAAAAGAGGTCATCAAATTATCTCTTTTTGCTGACAATATGGCCTTATAACTAGAAACTCTAAGGATTCCGCCAATAGATTCCTGAAATTGACAAATAAATTCAGCAAAGTCTCACGTTACAAAATCAATGAATACAAATCACTAGCATTCCAATACACCAGCAACAGTCAAGCTGGGAATCAAATCAAAGACTCAATACCATACATAATTGCTACGAAGAAAACAAAATACCTAGAAATATACTTAACTAAGGAGGTAAAACAACTCTAAAAAGAGAACTACAAAACTCTGGAGAAAGAAATTACAGATGCAAAAAATAGAAAAACATATCATGCACATGGAATGGCAGAATCAACACTATTATAATGTCCATAAAATCCAAAGTGATTTAAACATGGAATGCTATCCTCATCAAAGTACCAAAGTCATTTTTCATAGGTCTAGAAAAACTAATTCTACACCTCATTTGAAACCAGAAAAGAGTGTGAACAGACAAACTAATCTTATCCACAAAGAACAAAACTGGAGGCATCACACTACCAAACTTTATACTACAACTCAACAGTAACCAAAACAGCATGGTCTTACCACAGAAATACTTAAGCTCGATGGAACAGAACATAAACTTGAGGTGTAAGACCATTCACATACGGCCAACTGATCTCAAACAAAGTAGACACAGTATACACTGGGGGAAGAATTCCTGTCGAATACATGGTGCTGGGAAAATTGAACAGCCCCATGCAGAAAAGTAAACCAAGATCTGTACATTACACCACTCACAAAAATTAATTCAAAATGCATAAAAGACTTAAACGTAAGGCATGAAACCACAGAATTCTAGAAAATGTTGGAAAAAGTGTTCTAGATGTCAGCCTAAGCAAGGAATTTATGACCCCTCCTCAAGGCAATCACAGCAACAACAAAAACAAACTTGATTTAATTAAGTTAAAGGGCTTTTGCACAAAGAAGTAATCAATAGAGTAAATAAACAACCTATAGAATGGGAAAGAATATTCACAAGTCATATATACACCTGGAAAAAGCTAACGACGAGAATCTGAACGAAACAAACAAAAATGAACAAACAATCCCATCAAAAAGTAAACAAAAGACATGAATAATACCTTCTCAACGGAACATATAAACATATAAACTGCTCACTATCACTGACTATCAGGAAATATAAGTTCAAACCACAATGAGATACCACCCTACTCCTGTTAGAATGGCTTTTAGTAAACAGTCCAAAAACAATAGGTGCTGGTACAAATGCACAGAGAAAGGAATGCTTATTAAATCCTGTTGCTGCCACTGCAAATTAGTACAGCCCCTCTGGAAAACAGTACAAAGAACTCAAAGAACTATAGTAAAGGTGGACGTACCATTCAATTTAGCAATTCCACAACTGGGTATCTGTCTAAGCTAAAAAAGTCATTTTATCAAATAGACAACAGCACTGTAATGTTTTACTGCAGCACAATTTACAATTACAAAGATGTGAAATCAACCCAAGTGCTCGTCAATTCATGAGTGAATTAACCAAATGTGGCACACGTATGCCATGGAATACTCCCCCGCCAGGAAGAATGATGACTTAAAGCCTTCGGCAACAATTCCATGGAAGTGGAGACCATTATCCTAAGTGACGTAGAGAATGGAAAAACAAACACCACATGTACTCACTATCAAATCAAAACTCTCCAATGAGAGTCCGTGTGCATAGAGGGAAGTCAAACCCAAAGGAAATCAATCTGGGGGGCGGGCAGGAGAAGATAGGCAAGAACCTACCTAACAAGTACAGTGAACACCACATGGACAACAGGCACACTTGTGACCACGATTGAAGCATTATAAACGTGATCCATGTAACCAAAATTATTTGTACCCCTTTAGTATATATTTTGAAATATTTTTTAAAAGCATGAAAGAGCTCGACAGGCATTTCCCAAAATAAGACATACAGATTACAAATAGGTATGTGAAAAGTTCCTCCATATTACTAATTGTCAAGGAAATTTTAAGTCCAAATGACAATGCATTCCAGTTAAAATGGCCATAATCAAAAGAACAAAAAATCAAGTTGATGAGAAAGTGAAGAACAGGGAATAGCTATGCTCGCTAATGGGGCTATAAATTAGTACAGCCACGACAGTATAGAGGTTTCACCCAAAATTAAACATATGACTACTTTAAATGGAGCAAACTCACTAGTAGGTATATACACAAAGGAAAGAAAATCAGTATGTCAGAAAAATATCTAAGCGGGGCACGATGGCTCACGCCTGTAATCTTAGCACTCTGGGAGCCCAAGGCGGGTGGATTGCCTGAGCTCACAGGTTTGAGACCAGTCTGAGCAAGTGCAAGATCCCATCTCTAAAAAGTTGCTGGGTGCTGTGGCCGGTGTCCTGTAGTTCCAGCTACTCGGGAGGCTGAGACAAGACAATCAGCACCTGAACCCAAGAGTTTGAGGTTGCTGTGAGCTATGACATCATGGCACTGGACTGGGGGTGACAAAGTGAAACTCTGTCTCAAAAAAAAAAAACAAAAACAAAAACTAAATTCCTATGTTTACCATGGTGATATTTACCATATCTAAGATACGAAATCCATCCAAGTGTAGAACAAATGATAAATGGTTCCAGATTATGTCTTCTATAGAGAATGAAACACTATTCAGCCATAAAAAAAAAGAAATGCTCCTCTCATTTACAAGGCATCAATGGACATAGAGGATAGTATGTTAAGTAAAATAAGACAGAACAGAAAAATAAACGTGGCAAAATCTTATCCATATGTGGAATCTGGAAATATTTTAAAAGACAGTTGATATTATAAAAGATGAAACCAGAATGGTCACCAGAAACTGACGGAGGAGATGGGAAGAGAAGAGGTCCGGTAACAAGTACAGTAACAATTAGAAAAGAGGAACAGCTCGACCACGGTGGCCCACGCCTATACTCCCAACCTATGGTAGACGGAGGCAGGAGGATCCCTTGAGCTCAGGAGTTGGAGATCACCGTGAGGAAGAGCAAGAGCCCGCCTGTACCAAAAATATAAAAAAATAACCTGGTGTTGGCTCGGGTAGCGCTTACAGCGCTGGCCACATACACCAAGGCTACTGGGTTCAAACCCAGCCCAGGCCTGCTAAACAACAATTGTAACAAAAGAATAGCTGGGAGATGTGGCGGGCGACTGTAGTCCCAGCTACTTGGGAGGCTGAGGCAAGACAATCGCTTAATCCCAAGAGTCTGGGGTTGTTATGAGCTGTGTTGCCATGGCACTCTACCCAGGGTGACATAGTGAGACGCTGTCTCAAAGAAAACCAAACCAGATAAATAAATAAGCAAGCTGGTGTTGTCATGAGTGCCTGTGGTCTCAGCTACTTAGGAAGATGAGGAGCGAGGATTGCTTGAACCCAGAACTTTGAGATAGCTGTGGCTGACACTCTAGCCTGGGAAACAGTGGGATACTGTCTTAAAAAAAAGAAAGAAAGAAAGAAAGGAGCCTGAGCAGAAAGGCGCAGATCGGCCGGATGGCTCTGGACGGCAGGGGGCGCGCGCCGCAGAGCCTGGGCGAGCCTGTGTGACTGGAAGGAAGATGGAGCCAGATGCCCAACCCGAGGAGCGGCCCTCACCCTACTTACCGAGGCCCTGCAGCCGGGAGCCCCCTTCCTCCCAGGACTAGTGTGTTCGGGCTTCCCTGCGGGCTGGGGCCCAAGAGTGGAATGATTGCCTAGGCCCAGGGCGTGGGGGAAGGGAACTGGGAAGCTCGAGGGACCCTCCCCCAGAATAACTCCGGGCGTGAAAACCTCTGCAAGGCAAATGTGCAATACCAACATGTCTGTATCTACTGATGTAACCACCTCACAGATTCCAGCTTCCGAACAGGAGAACCTGGTTAGACCAAAACCATCGCTTTTGAAGTTGTTAAAGTCTGTTGGTGCATAAAAAGACACTTATACAAAGAAAGGGTTATATTTTATCTTGGCCAGAATATGACAAAACGATTATATGATGAAAAGCAACAACATACTGTATATTGTTCAAATGATCTTCTAGGAGATTTGTTTGGAGTGCCAAGCTTCTCCGTGAAAGAGCACAGGAAAATATATGCAACCATCTACAGAAACTTGGTAGTAGTCAATCAGCAGGAATTATCAGACTCAGGTACATCTGTGAGTGAGAACAAATGTCACCTTGAAGATGGGAGTGATCAAAAGGATCCTGTGCCAGAGCTATGGAAAGAGAAACCTTCCTCTTCAAATTTGGTTTCTAGACCATCTACCTCATCTAGAAGGAGAGCCATCAGTGAGACAGAAGAAAATTCAGAGGAATTGTCTGGAGAAGGACAGAGAAAACGTCACAGATCTGATAGGATTTCCCTTTCCTTTGATCAAAGCCTGGCTGTGTGTGTGATCAGGGAAATCTGCTGTGAAAGAAGCAGCCCTAGTGAGTCTCCAGGGACACTGTCACACTCAGATCTTGATGCTGGTGTAAGTGAACATTCAGGTGACTGGTTGGATCAGGATTCAGTTTCAGATCAGTTTAGTGTAGAATTTGAAGTTGAATCTCTTGATTCAGAAGATTACAGTCTTAGTGAAGAAGGACAAGAACTCTCAGATGAAGATGAAGAGGTGTATGGAGTTACTGAGTATCAAGCAGAGGAGAATGATAGATTCATTTGAATAAGATGCTGAAATTTCTTTAGCTGACTATTGGAAATGTACTTCATGCAATGAAATGAATCCTCCCCTTCCACCACATTGCAGGTATTGCACCCTTCATGAGAATTGGCTTCCTGAAGATAAATGAAAAGATAGAGGGACTATCTCTGAGAAAGCCAAACTAGAAAACTCAACACAAGCAGAAGAGGGCTTTGATGCTCCGGATTGTAAAAAAACTACAGGGAGTGATTCCAAAGAGTCATCTGTGGAGGAAAAAGATGACAAAATCACACAGGCCTCACAGTCACAAGACAGTGAGGACTGTTCTCAGCCATCAACTTCTAATAGCATTATTTACAGCAGCCAAGAAGATGTCAAAGAGTTTGAGAGGGAAGAAACACAAGACAAAGAAGAAAGTATGGAATCCAGCTTTCCCCTTAATGCCACTGAACCTTGTATAACTTGCCAAGGTTGTCCTAAAAGTGTTTTCATTGTCCACGGCAAAATAGGACACCTTGGGAGGCACCTATGGCTCAGTGGATAGAGCCCCGGTCCCATATACCCAGGGTGGCAGGTTCAAACCCAGCCCCAGCCAAACCGCAACAACAACAACAAAAAAATAGCCGGGTGTTCTGGCGGGTGCCTGTAGTCTCATCTGCTCAGGAGGCTGAGGCAAGAGAAACGCCCAGGCCCAGGAGTTGGAGGTTGCTGTGAGCTGTGATGCCCCATCACTCTAGGCGATAAAGTGAGACTGTCTCTAAAATAAATAAAAAATAAAGAAATAAAAGAAACAAACAAACAAACAAAAAAACAGGGCACCCTATGGCATGCTTCACATGTGCAAAGAAGCTAAAGAAAAGGAATAAGCCCTGCCCAGTATGTAGACAACCAATTCAGATGATTGTGCTAACTTACTTCCTCTAGCTGACCTGCCTATAAAAGTAGACTATATATTTCTAACTACATAACCCTAAAAATTTAGACAACATGAAATTTATTTTTATTTACTATATCAAAGTGAGAAAGTGTCTCAATCCAGATAGGTTTTTTCCTTATTGTATTTTACCTACTTCAGGAGAGGAATAGTGAATATTTATTTCCTTTTAGGAAAATTTCACTTCCATTTGTATTTGGCTTTTAATGTAATTTGAGTTGGCTACATAGCTCATCCTTTACCGATGCTCCTTTCTCTTAAATGAGAAGTATCTGACTTTTCAAAATATATATATATATATATATATATATATATATATATATATATATATATATTATGAGTAGGACAGCAAAATGTAATTTTTTTTTTTTTTTTTGAGGCAGAGCCTCAAGCTGTCGCCCTGGGTAGAGTACGGTGGCATCACAGCTCACAGCAACCTCCAACTCCTGGGCTTAAGCGATTCCCTTGCCTCAGCCTCCCAAGTAGCTGGGACTACAGGCACCCACCATAACACCCGGCCACTTTTTGGTTGTAGTCATTGTTATTTGGTGGGTCCGGGCTGGTCTCGAACCTGCCAGCTCAGGTGTATGTGGCTGGCGCCTTAGCCACTTGAGCTATAGGCGCCGAGCCCAAAATGTAATTTATTTAGTACCTTTCTTGTATGGAGAAAATGTGTAGAAGATTTTGATTAAATTTTTGAAACTCTTAAAAAAAAAAAAAAAAAAAAAAGGAGGAATTACCGTTCTTGTTCTACTGTACAGTAGATGATGATTAACAGTAAGGTACTGTACATGTATATTTCAAAATGGCTACAAAAGAGGCTTTGGAATAATACCACATAAAGAAAATAAATGCATGTGGTGATTTATACAGTGACTATGCTGATTTGATTATTACATATATACACACACATATATAAATAACACCAAATTGTATCCTATAAATATGTATAATTACAATGTGTCAATTTAGAAAATGGAGTAAGAATTAAAGGTATAACTTATACCTGTAAAAATCCTGGAAGCATATAGAAAAAGCAAATTCTATTACAATCAGTATAGGCAATGATTTTCTGGATATGCCACCAAATGATTAGGCAATGAAAGCAAATAGCACACGTCTGGTATTACATCCCTTACACAAAATATGCCATCTTCAAACCAGGACATGGTTTAAAGACAGGTCTGTGGTCCCAGCTACTCAGGAGGCTGAGGCAAGAGAATCGCCTAAGCCCAGGAGTTGGAGGTTGCTGTGAGCTGTGTGACGGCATGGCATGCTACCGAGGGCAATAAAGTTAGACTCTGTCTCTACAAAAAAAAAAATAAATAAATAAATAAATAAAAGAAAATAGGGCATATACCTACGATGGAATATTATTCAGCCCTTGTTTCTGAAACAGAATCTCGAGCTGTTACCCAAACTAGAGTGCAGTGGCGTGACCACAGCTCAATGCAACCTCCACCTGCTGGGCTGAAGCCATCCTTCTGCATCCGGAGTAGTTGCAACTACAGGTGTGTGCTACCATGCCCAGCTATTATTTTCTACTTGTAGTAGAGATGGGGTCTTGCTCTTACTCAGGGGGATCTTTAGACTTAAAGAAATTCTTTTTTGGGTGGCGCCTGTGGCTCAGTGAGTAAGATACTGGCTCCATATACTGAGGGTGGTGAGTTCGAACCTGACCCTGGCCAAACTGTAACCAAAAAATACTCAGGCGTTGTGGTGGGCACCACCTGTAGTCCCACCTACTTGGGAGGTTGAGGCAACAGAATCGCGTAAGCCCAAAAGTTTGAGGTTGCTGTGTGCTGTGTTACCAGGGCACTCTACCAAGGGTGACATAATGGGACTCGGTCTAAAAAAAAAAAAAAAAAAAAAATCTTTAAATTTCAACATTTAAAACCTTAAAATTCAAACATTCTATTTAGTAATGTGGTGATCACTGCTAATCTAACTGAATCCTTACATAACATGCAAATGTGAGCATTTCCTTTCAGAACTGCTAAATCTAAAAAATCACAGACAACTTTTAGACAGCATTTTAAAGGCAAAACACATAGAAGAAATAAGAAGGATGAAAGACCAGCAGCTTCTCCACTTGCATCCTGCACAGTACAACGTGGAGGTCGTGCCCAAACAAGCCCGCCTTTATGACAACTTTAGAAACCAGGCCTGAGTTTCTGATGTCCTGTGGTAGAGCCCAAGACCAGGTAGGACAGTCTCACCCATGTGACACACTTAATTGATATGGTCCGAGCTTCAGAGCAAAAAGTGACCACACCATACTATAAACCTTGCATTGTCCAATCTGGTCTGCTCTTGCCATCAGCACCATCTGACAGGATACTCAAGAGGTTTCAGACCCACCTGTGTCTCAGGTGAGTGAGCTGATGACCATGGTCTTATCTGGGCCACCTTCTTCACTGGAAGAAGTGGTCTGGAAAAAGTCCTGCCCACACGGAGTTTTAGAGAGAAACATCTATCTGTGACCCCATATGTAGGAACACCAACTTTGCTCTGAATGTGGATTTGGAAGCGGCATTGTAACCTTGCTGGCTCCAGCCGTTCCAGGAGCAGACTGGCTAACCTGGAAGCTGTTTGGAGGCACCTATATCTGGGGACATGAAGGCAGGCCTTCTAACTTCACACTTCTCAGTGTCAATCCTAAGTAGCTCTATAATGTATCTCCACTATCTGACAGCCAAAGCCTGGGAGCAGCCCTGACTACCTGGGAGACAAGTCATGGACCACCAGACAGACCTGAAGACTTCTGTCTCAAAGGCAATAGCCCCACAAATCAGTTTCAGCCACTCTCAGCTGTGATCAGGGCTCAGTCCTGCCCATGCAGACTGAGGGAAGCACTTCCACAGGCCCATCAGAAGCCAAACTTGTCCCCATCCACTGTAGATCCAACACATCTGCAGAAGAAACTACAGTTCCATCAACGCTACAGTCATGCTTGGGTACTGGTTACTGCCTTAGTGTGCCAAAGCCCGCCAAAATAACTACTAACTTATTTGCTGGCTCTGGCACTCGCGGCACAGGAAGTCACCAAGTTAGTGACGTGGCTTCAGACTGACCTACACAACAGTTAGACTCACTTATACCCACAAGTTAAAAAGTAATGCAACTGGTTCTTTAGAAGCCCTCTATTATATTCCTATTACAGGAATGTGTACATTTCCCACAGAGCGCTGTCGAGTGGCATTAATGTTACTCTTAACTTCCTTAATGATTTATGCTGGTGCTATAAAATAATGCCAATTTTTTCTTCTTGATAGTCTTTGTCAGTTTCTAAGGGGTTAATTCATCAACTGGATTGTGTGCCTATGGTGTGGTAGTCACTGTTCTACACCAACGAACAATTCCTACTATAATGGGAAATAACTATAAAGATTATAAACATAGCTTCTTAATTAGAGTAAAGTTATAATGGTGGTTTTGCTTTTAATAAAAAGACAAAAAAAATAAATAGGGGCAGCACCTGTGGCAAAAAGGAGTAGGGCACCGGCCCCATATGACAGACGTGACAGGTTCAAACCCAGCCCCAACCAAAAACTACAATAAATAAATAAATAAATAAATAAAACTACAATGCCCTGTATAAGCAATAGTCCTGCTGACCAAGATCTTGCCGAAAGTTGAGTCTTCCTGAGAATAGGCAGGATCCATGCCTACGCCTGATAACTGATCTCCCAATCATGGAATCCATTGCAGACACAAAACAGGCATGGAAACTGGCTCTAACTTTAAGTGACTGAAATCTCAGTGCAAATCTCATTAGCCCAAGGACAATCAGGAAAAGATACTTTAACTCTTTAAACTACTCTATAATAAATGGAAGGGGTGTTGCTCACTTGAGATTCAGGGACATAAACACAAGAATACACAAATCACAAAGGACTGGGCAAATCCAGTCACCACCAAAGAAAACTAATGAAGTTCCAATAAATATCTGTAAAGAAAAAGAAACTAGGCAGATGAGCAGCTTGTGCTTTTAAATCCTAGCACTCTGTGGCGGTGCCTGTGGCTCAGTGAGGAGGGCACCGGCCCCAGATACGAGGGTGGTGGGATCAAACCCAGCCCCAGCCAAACTGCAACAAAAAAAATAGCCAGGCGCTGTAGTGGGCGCCTGTAGTCCCCCTACTCAGGAGGCTGAGGCAAGAGAATCGCCTAAACCCAGGGGTTGGAGGTTGCTGTGAGCTGTGATGCTACAGCACTCTTCGAGGGTGATACAGTGAGACTCTGTCTCTAAAAAAAACATAAACCCTAGCACTCTGGGAGGCCGAAGCAGATGAATACAAGACCAGCCTGCCCAAGAGTGAGACTCTGTCTCCACTACAAAGAGAAAAACTAGCTGGGCGTTGTGATGGGCGCCTGTGGTACCAGCTACTCAGGAGGCTGAGGCAAGAGGATTCCTTGAGCCCAAGAGACTGAGGTTGCTATGGTGTGAGCTATGATGTCACAGCACTCTACTCAGGATGACAGAGTGAGACTGTCTCAAAAAAAAAAAAAAAGAAACAATGAACAAAGGGAGGGAGGGAGGAAGGTCTAACAATTTAAAAGTATTATCTTTACAAAATCTTTAAATTTACTGCGACCTCAAACTCCTGGACTAAATTGATCCCCCTGCCTCAGCCTCTCAAGTAGCTGGGACTACATGCATGTGCCATGAGACCTGGCTAATTTTTGTTATTTTTTATACAGACAGGGTCTTGCTCTTGCTCAGCCTTGTCTTAAACTCTTGAGCTCCAGTGATCCTGGTTCCTGGGCCTTCTAGAGTGCTAGGATTTCAGGCAGGAGCATTGTGCTCAGTTTTGCTCAGATAAGCAAAAACACAGAGAAGTAACAAAAATGTTTTATGTAATAATGAACATAAATAGGTTTTAATAGAGAAATGAAAACCATAAAAACAACCCCAGAAATAGGATGAAGTAAACCACTGTAGAAATGAAAAATGAAATTCGAAGTTTAAGAAAAATTAAATCATCCTGAGAAAATTGAGCAAATTCAAAGACAGGTCATTTTAAAATAGCCAATTAAAAGGAAAAAACATGCAAAAGTGAAGTACACATCTAGGCCCTATTCATGCATCATAAATGAAGACATTAAACAACAAGCTCCTAAAAGAAGAATTGGTCAAAGAAGCCAGAAGAAAAACAAAACACATCATGAGACATGAAATTGTGAACACAATAAACCAGATCTTACAGGATTCAAAAAAACAGTGTGAAGACAGAAGTTTCTACTGACAAATTCCTACCTTAAAAAATGAAAGATCTAAAGTAAACAACTTTCATCCTGAAGAAGAACAAAAGACTATTCTCAATTATATAAAAGCAAACTAGGTAAGTTAGAGGAAACATATGTCTAAAAATGGACAGCCTACAGAGGTTAAGGCGGCGCCCAAAGCTCAGTGGTTAGGGCGCCGGCCACATACCGTATATACTTGAGTATAAGCCGAGTTTTTGTGCCAAAAATTTGTGCAGAAAAACCCGAACTCAGCTTATACTCGGTCATACAGGTTATTTGATTCGGTGCGCACACCTAATCAAATGCACGTAGTCTCTAGTCGTAGCAGAAAAAGCTAGTTTTCTGCACTTTATTTAAAGTTTTAAAGTTGTTGTTGCTAGTTTACTGTTTTTCTTTAGCAACAAATATTGAAAAGCATTTAACATACTGATTCCTCAATTATTGTAATTGTTTTGGGTATATATTTTTATTTTTGAAATTTGCCAGTGGCTGCTGCATTTTCCACCTCAGCTTATACTCGAGTCACTAAGTTTTCCCAGTTTT